>JZKD02S1618318.1:699387-711780 GCA_000966675.3 Picea glauca
TTACAGT
The DNA here is from genome assembly GCA_000966675.3 of Picea glauca. Lineage (NCBI taxonomy): Eukaryota > Viridiplantae > Streptophyta > Pinopsida > Pinales > Pinaceae > Picea > Picea glauca. The sequence goes on from JZKD02S1618318.1 coordinate 699,395, forward strand.
AAGTGTTGTAGGTGTGGCAACAATCCTTAAAATGTTTTTATTATAGATATGTACTCATAAGTCTCCTCTAGGATATTTTATTGTCTTGTCTCCTTTCATTTGTTTCCTTGTTCAAGGTAGGTTAACAACAAAGGAACATGTTTTTCCTTCAAGACTTCAGAGGGAGTCACTTAACTCAAGAGGGAGTCAAAACTATTTGAGAGGAAGGAAAATACAAATACCTTCTCCCCCTCAGTAGTTCAGAGGGAGACATCCATTGATATAGTTGATCCAATTGATATCCCCAGGGACTTTACAGTAGGCCATAAAAGTCTTGTTTGGGCTTGACAAACGCTGCAAGAGGCGGAAAGACATGCAGCTAATGGAAGTGTCTAGAAATAAAACAAGACTTTTATTCAGAGTATCCTCACAAGCAGAGAGAGTGAACTATGATGAGACATATTGATCCAGTAGCCTGATACAATCTAATCGGTACTACCATCCATGAGTTGGAAACTACATCAGACAGATGTATTCTTGATGAATTTTGGGTTTTAGCAAGAGTGTTGTTGATCCAAACCTATACTATTACATTGTTGGTGACGAGAACCTAATTTTGATGACTTATTCAAGAAATCGTGTTATTACAGACAAGCTTTGAATTTTGATTTTGAGATGAAGGATCTGGGTATAATGCACTACTTCTTGGGACAAGAAGTATGATAGAGGACCAATGAGACTTTTCCTAAGTCAAGGAAAATATACAGTGGAGATATTAAAGAAGTTTAGTACACCAGAATGCAAATCCATGTCTACACCGATGGTTGTGGATTTGAAGAAAAATAAATGATGATGATTTAGACGAGATTGATCCACATGTGTACCATTAGTTGATTGGATCATTGATGTATCTGGTTAACACCAAACCTGATATATACTATGCAGCGAATGTTCTTAGTCAATCCATGGGTCAACTGAGACAAACTCACTAGATAACAACAAAGCATGCATTGATAAATATATACCATACACCGTTGGATATGGCCTGAGTTATGCCTCCAATGTGAACTTGAGTTTGTAGGGATATGCCGATACATATTGAGAGAAGAGTACAGTGGACCAGAAGAGCACATACGGTTTTTATTTTACCTTGGAGTTTACCATGGTTTCCTAGTGCAGCAAGAAACAAGGTTCTATGGCCTTGAGTACCGTAGAAATAGAGTATATAGAATTGAGTGTGGTAGTCTGCGAAGTAGTGTGGTTTCTGATAGATATATTTGATTATGAGATGTATCATATGATTACTTGTGATAACCAGAGATGTGTGAAGCTCTCCGAGAACCATGTGTTCTATGATAGATCAAAACACATTGAGATAAAATATCATTATATCATAGACATGTTGCAGAGGAAATCAGTACACGTGTAGTATCTTCCTACACATGAGAAGATTGCAGATATATTCACCAAATCGCTTATCAATACGAAGTTTGAGTACTTCTGTGAGAAACTATCTTGGTGAATATTACCTCCCTAGCTAAGGGGGAGTGTTTATGATTACATCCAAGATGAATTTCGAATACTTTCGTACGAGACTTGGCCTGATGGAGAATGCATTCCTAGCTAAGAGGGAGTTTTGATGATTATAGGTGTGTAATACATCCTCTAGGACACACACTGATTATGTCGACCCGAGGGAGATCCCTTGAGATAGGTGTGTGGTTCCTATCTAAGAAAGAATTGGAACGTAGTGATGGCCTCCTCCTTAAAAAGAGTTGATAAGAACTCCAGATGATTCTCTTATGTAACACAGTGAGAAAGGAGATATGTTGAGTTGGACATGCCTGTGGATGAGCATAAGGTGAATGTGTGAATTGCGTGTTGGACACATCGACCACACTTAGAGGGGGGGTGAATGAGTGTGGAGATATTTTCCCAAAAATTCCCTTTTACACAAAACGCATTAGTTAGCAATCACTATTTACTCATTACTTATTGTTTTCATTTATAACCAGTTAGAAGTAAACATATATCAGCAATATATCATCAAAAAATCATTACCACAAGGAACACGAAGAACACAAGATGTATGTACACTTTTATTTTTATTACGGACTTCAATCCTTGGGGTTTTTCAACAACAACTGAATAGAGTACAACTCTAAAAGAGAACCAACTCTATATGCAAGACTCATCTTACATCCTCAGCACCAACTGAGATGAGGCAACAATCCTCCACATATATCAATCTGTCACAAGTACGTGACCTATCAGTAGTGCAACCCGTGTGTGTACGTGTCCTGGATCACTACAGCCCGCATATGTATGCGATTAGTCTGTATTATAGCCTGCGTATGCCTTTTGATTTACTTAGGGTTTTCTCTTCAAGATCAACTCAGATCCTTTGCAATATTCAATCACATTTTCATCTATCTTTCACTGTCCAATATGATACAAAACCAATCACAACAAATCCAATCTCTCCAACAACTTATTCATGCTACTCAACCATACAATATGAATGTTACTCAATCATGTATAAGAAACCAGTATACTATAGCAATCATATTAGCATTGAATCATAAGAGTGCTTCTCACTCTATCAGCCAACATAAACCACATCACAACAACATACCAAGAATTCCCTAGGAATTCACCACAAAACAACCAATAGTATCCATCAAGATAACATTGTAACCATACTAGAGTCTCAGTGGTAGATATGAGCCCACATAATGCAAATCTGGAAGTTTCTTCAGTCTTTAACAACCAGTCATAAGCTCAAACACCAATCTCCATGACTACATCCATTATACGTGCCCTGTATTCATACAACCCATGTATCTACGAGCCCTAGCTCACTGTAGCCCGCGTACACCTCAAAAACTAGGGTTTCTGAACCTCCAAGACATTTTCCTTCATGATCTCAGACATTTCTGAAACATTGATGCATCCATGAGATCCTCCTCACTCTCTCTCTCTCTCTCTCTCAGAATAGATTTTCAATTCATGTTCAAGCGATACATAAGAGATTCTCCCAAAATGTGTTTTTCACAAGAGACCCTTGCCTCTTATTTATACTCATCACCTTCTAGGTCACTTAATCCACTTCTAGGTCACTTAACCCATTTTCCTCATTTTAGGGTTAACCACTTTCCATAATTAGAAAGTTATCCATTACTTTATCATTGAAATATTCCTCCTTGATTTTGTCACCTCAGTTTATTATTTAAATAATCTTCTTTGATTTTTTCACTTCTCTTTATTATTTAAATAATCATTTCTTCTATGCAAGATCTTTGACTTATTTGACCTTTTGGGGCTTCAATCCTACATATGAGGGTCCTCCATGTTCGTAAGTCCATAACTCTCAAACCATGAGGATTTATGTGACATTCCACATACCACCAGAAATGGCATGACAAGAACTATCCATCTAGGATATTTTCACGAACAACTTCACTAATCTTCATCTCNTTACAGTAAGTGTTGTAGGTGTGGCAACAATCCTTAAAATGTTTTTATTATAGATATGTACTCATAAGTCTCCTCTAGGATATTTTATTGTCTTGTCTCCTTTCATTTGTTTCCTTGTTCAAGGTAGGTTAACAACAAAGGAACATGTTTTTCCTTCAAGACTTCAGAGGGAGTCACTTAACTCAAGAGGGAGTCAAAACTATTTGAGAGGAAGGAAAATACAAATACCTTCTCCCCCTCAGTAGTTCAGAGGGAGACATCCATTGATATAGTTGATCCAATTGATATCCCCAGGGACTTTACAGTAGGCCATAAAAGTCTTGTTTGGGCTTGACAAACGCTGCAAGAGGCGGAAAGACATGCAGCTAATGGAAGTGTCTAGAAATAAAACAAGACTTTTATTCAGAGTATCCTCACAAGCAGAGAGAGTGAACTATGATGAGACATATTGATCCAGTAGCCTGATACAATCTAATCGGTACTACCATCCATGAGTTGGAAACTACATCAGACAGATGTATTCTTGATGAATTTTGGGTTTTAGCAAGAGTGTTGTTGATCCAAACCTATACTATTACATTGTTGGTGACGAGAACCTAATTTTGATGACTTATTCAAGAAATCGTGTTATTACAGACAAGCTTTGAATTTTGATTTTGAGATGAAGGATCTGGGTATAATGCACTACTTCTTGGGACAAGAAGTATGATAGAGGACCAATGAGACTTTTCCTAAGTCAAGGAAAATATACAGTGGAGATATTAAAGAAGTTTAGTACACCAGAATGCAAATCCATGTCTACACCGATGGTTGTGGATTTGAAGAAAAATAAATGATGATGATTTAGACGAGATTGATCCACATGTGTACCATTAGTTGATTGGATCATTGATGTATCTGGTTAACACCAAACCTGATATATACTATGCAGCGAATGTTCTTAGTCAATCCATGGGTCAACTGAGACAAACTCACTAGATAACAACAAAGCATGCATTGATAAATATATACCATACACCGTTGGATATGGCCTGAGTTATGCCTCCAATGTGAACTTGAGTTTGTAGGGATATGCCGATACATATTGAGAGAAGAGTACAGTGGACCAGAAGAGCACATACGGTTTTTATTTTACCTTGGAGTTTACCATGGTTTCATAGTGCAGCAGAAAACAAGGTTCTATGGCCTTGAGTACCGTAGAAACAGAGTATATAGAATTGAGTGTGGTAGTCTGCGAAGCAGTGTGGTTTCTGATAGATTTATTTGATTATGAGATGTATCATATGATTACTTGTGATAACCAGAGATGTGTGAAGCTCTCTCAGAACCATGTGTTCTATGATAGATAAAAACACATTGAGATAAAATATCATTATATCATAGACATGTTGCAGAGGAAATCAGTACACGTGCAGTATCTTCCTACACATGAGAAGATTGAAGATATCTTCACCAAATCGCCTATCAATACGAAGTTTGAGTACTTCTGTGAGAAACTAGCTTGGTGAATATTACCTCCCTAGCTAAGGGGGAGTGTTTATGATTACATCCAAGACGAATTTCGAATACTTTCGTACGAGACTTGGCCTGATGGAGAATGCATTCCTAGCTAAGAGGGAGTTTTGATGATTACAGGTGTGTAATACATCCTCTAGGACACACACTGATTATGTTGACCCGAGGGAGATCCCTTGAGATAGGTGTGTGGTTCCTATCTAAGACAGAATTGGAACGTAGTGATGGCCTCCTCCTTAAAAAGATTTGATAAGAACTCCAGATGATTCTCTTATGTAACACAGTGAGAAAGGAGATATGTTGAGTTGGACATGCTTGTGGATGAGCATAAGGTGAATGTGTGAATTTCATGTTGGACACACCGACCACACTTAGAGGGGGGGTGAATGAGTGTGGAGATATTTTCCCAAAACTTCCCTTTCACACAAAACGCATTAGTTAGCAATCACTATTTACTCATTACTTATTTTTTTCATTTATAACCAGTTAGAAGAATAACATATATCAACAATATATCATCAAAAAATCATTACCACAAGGAACACGAAGAACACAAGATGTATGTACACTTTTATTTTTATTACGGACTTCAATCCTTGGGGTTTTTCAGTAACAACTGAATAGAGTACAACTCTAAAAGAGAACCAACTCTATATGCAAGACTCATCTTACATCCTCAGCACCAACTGAGATGAGGCAACAATCCTCCACATATATCAATCTGTCACAAGTACGTGACCTATCAGTAGTGCAACCCGTGTGTGTACGTGTCCTGGATCACTACAGCCCGCATATGTATGCGATTAGTCTGTATTATAGCCTGCGTATGCCTTTTGATTTACTTAGGGTTTTCTCTTCAAGATCAACTCAGATCCTTTGCAATATTCAATCACATTTTCATCTATCTTTCACTGTCCAATATGATACAAAACCAATCACAACAAATCCAATCTCTCCAACAACTTATTCATGCTACTCAACCATACAATATGAATGTTACTCAATCATGTATAAGAAACCAGTATACTATAGCAATCATATTAGCATTGAATCATAAGAGTGCTTCTCACTCTATCAGCCAACATAAACCACATCACAACAACATACCAAGAATTCCCTAGGAATTCACCACAAAACAACCAATAGTATCCATCAAGATAACATTGTAACCATACTAGAGTCTCAGTGGTAGATATGAGCCCACATAATGCAAATCTGGAAGTTTCTTCAGTCTTTAACAACCAGTCATAAGCTCAAACACCAATCTCCATGACTACATCCATTATACGTGCCCTGTATTCATACAACCCATGTATCTACGAGCCCTAGCTCACTGTAGCCCGCGTACACCTCAAAAACTAGGGTTTCTGAACCTCCAAGACATTTTCCTTCATGATCTCAGACATTTCTGAAACATTGATGCATCCATGAGATCCTCCTCACTCTCTCTCTCTCTCTCTCTCAGAATAGATTTTCAATTCATGTTCAAGCGATACATAAGAGATTCTCCCAAAATGTGTTTTTCACAAGAGACCCTTGCCTCTTATTTATACTCATCACCTTCTAGGTCACTTAATCCACTTCTAGGTCACTTAACCCATTTTCCTCATTTTAGGGTTAACCACTTTCCATAATTAGAAAGTTATCCATTACTTTATCATTGAAATATTCCTCCTTGATTTTGTCACCTCAGTTTATTATTTAAATAATCTTCTTTGATTTTTTCACTTCTCTTTATTATTTAAATAATCATTTCTTCTATGCAAGATCTTTGACTTATTTGACCTTTTGGGGCTTCAATCCTACATATGAGGGTCCTCCATGTTCGTAAGTCCATAACTCTCAAACCATGAGGATTTATGTGACATTCCACATACCACCAGAAATGGCATGACAAGAACTATCCATCTAGGATATTTTCACGAACAACTTCACTAATCTTCATCTCNATCTACATCAATATTCAATGTGACTATATCTCCCCATCAATAATCATCAATCACATCAATGTGACTATCTCTCCCCCTTTGGCATCAATGGCAAAGGGTCATTCTCCCCTTGGGGCTTCTCCCCCTACTTGAACTCTCCTTGGGGCTTCTCCCCCTGTCTGAATTCCTTTGATCTTCCTATAAATAATATCTCCCCTTTTGAACAAGGGATATCACTCTGATGTATTTTTGAAGATACATCGCTCATACTCCCCATGTGACTCCCTCTGGAACTATGCCTATGTGCTCTTTCTTCAAGTATAGGGCTCTTTTCTTCTCCTAGAACCATGGGAAGAAGAATGACTCCCCCTAAGGGTATGTTTCCCCCTATCTTCTCTGCAATATGAACAATATTCTACCATATGACGATCCTTGGACCTATTCATGCATCAAAATCATGCCATACTAACCATCATGAAACCAAAGATATGTCAACAAAAAAATAGAGAATCATGAGTAGAACATCACCCAAGTAAATCATGTACAAATTTTTTGCCCATCATGCACAACACCCATGTACATCAATACCATACAATGTGCCATAACATCTCATCAATGGAATGTATCAATCATATGCCAACATGTGCATCTACTCAATATGCCAACCATGTGCATCTACCAATATGCCAACCATGCCAACCATGTGCATCTACCATGTATCTCAAATAAATACCAATTGTTGTGCTAATCAAGTAATACCAATGGTGTACTATCATCAAGCATATGCCATCTATGAGTGTACCAAACATGTACATCAACATGTATCACCACTTGTACCAAGAAAGTACATGAACCATGCACCAATACTACAACATGATGAATCCTCATACATGTATGCCAAATCCTCCATAAAATATGTGTCAATCAAACTGTTAGTAAGTGCCTCTACTAATGTACTAGAAATATGCATCATGCATCAACTATAGATCATCAATGATGTACATCATGATCACCTCATCAACTTACCAACCACATGTCCCAATATGTATCCCATCTATATGCCAAATGAATGCATCAAGTTTTTCAACAAGTAAGCTTCCAATAATACATCATAAGATATATCAATGAGACTAAAAATTATGCACCAGTCATGTACCCCAATCAGATCAACCTCAATCGTCCATTTACTACAACAAATACTAAGCATCCAACAATACATGTACTAGTAGTATGTTTCAATAGATCAATGACATCTCTAGCTAGCATCATCATGATATATCACATAACCAAGGTGCCATATCTTCACTGTTATAACCATCATTGTTCTTCAATAGAAAATTCCTCAATCCACACTCATGGGTTAGTGCCATGCATCCAAGATGGCCTTTCATTATTTTTTTTATCATCACTTTACATAATCCAATATAGAATCATGAAAACCTGCAAAAAACAGTGTCAGAACCTGCAACAAACAATGTCAGACACTGCAACAGGGTGTTATACCATCACATCAAGATGCAACCCATGTGCATTTCCTTTTTCCAAGGATTTATCACATATACGCGGCCTATTGGACAGACAACTTATGTATTTACGTGACCTATTCAAGGTCAGCTTGTGCGTGTACGTGACTGATACCACTATCACCCGTGTATGCTTCAGTAGATGACACACTTGAGTCTCCTTTAAGGATTCCATTCTGCTCTAGTTGTTTAGTCTTCTTCACCCACTTCTGACGATGTCCCTACTTCTCAAAACTTGAGCTTTGAGATTCCATATTTTCAAATATGTTCCCCTTCCTTACTTCATTCCTTCTTCTAGTCATGCTATATGAATTCCTCATCATGGGCCTTCTTCTTGTGTTCCATCAATCCTGGGATTTGTGGCCAAATCCACTACAGTTGTAACATCTCATGTTGTGACAATGAACATCAATGTGTCCCACTTGATCGCATCTCCAACATCTTATGGTGTTATGAAATATTCCATTATTTCTCCTTGCATAAGATCTACATTCCAAATATTTGTGACCATATTCATTACATGAATAACATTGATCATGAAAAATACTTTCATACCTTTTCTTTGGTGTCCATCCCTTTTGAGATGTAAGAATGGCTTCTTGATGTCTTCCTTTCTTTGTTCTTTTGAAACTTTTCATACCTTGTGTAGATGGTTGATTTTCAACATTGTCATCATCCTATGAGAGTCAGGGACTTACCTCATGCTTCTTTTAGGTGTTTGCTTCATCATGTGCATCTTCTTTCTTATATCCAATACCTGATTTATCATTTGGTGGTCTTTGATTTTCCAAATTCTCATTCAAGATTTGTGAGCTATTCAAGAATTTGTTTGACTTCTCTACCTTCTTTCCAAGGTCAACAACTTCAGCTTCTAACTTATGACATGACTCTTCCTTTTCATTTATTTGATTCTTCAATAGTTCCTCTACCCTTTTGGCTTCTTCAATTTGGGTTTTGAGATGGATAATAGTTTCAAAAATTTTGCTAATTTCATCATCTACCTTCATATCTTATTTTTCATTCTTTAGTCTTGTGATCTCTTCTTCATTTTCTTCTAATTGAGTTTTATTACTCTCTTCTTGTTCTTTGATCATTCCCTTTAACTTCAAGATGTGCCTTTGACTCCTCCTAAGAAACTTCTTAGTGTTATCTGAAAGATAGCTATAGTCTATATAATAATGGTCATTGTTATATTCATATAAACCATCTTAAACTTTCTTTTGAAGTTATAATAGATCTTCTTCTATTATTTCCATGGGATAACTACCATCAAACTCTACACAAACTATTTCTAGATTTTATTCTTCACTTGTAGAGAAAATTTCAACATCATCACATTTTGAATCATTGCAATCAAGAGCCTTTGGAGATTCTTTACCTTCATTATAAATACCTTCAATATCTTCCTTTTTGCCAACATCATCACATGATTCTTTTATTTCATTTGAAATGTCTTCAATATCTTCATTTGTGCTAACATCATTACTTCATTCTTTATCTTCATTTGAGATGTTTTCAAGATCACATTTAGAAATAATGCATTCAAGAGTTTTTGGATATTATTTACCTTTAATTATCTTGATGGAGTAGTCTTCAATATCTTCCTTCTCCTTCTTGCTTTGATATGTCTCCTCTAGCTTTGGCTAGAGATCCTTGGCGGAAGTGCATTTTCCCATGCTCTCTTTGATAGGACTTGAGAGTCCACTAAGAATGGTCTTGAGAGCCAATGTATCATTCTTACTTCCTTCCCTTTGAGCTGAAAACTTTGAATTGTTCTTGAATGAAACTGATCCACCAATGGCTACCTTCCAAATACCCACTCCCATCTCTTTCAAGTGTACTATCATCTCTATTCTCGAAGTAGAATAGTTTTCCTCATCAAGGATTGGAACTTTATCATCCATTTGTGTGTATATAGATCTCCTTCAATATTGTTAAGGCTTATAGTGAATTCCTTCTCTAATACCAATTGTTGGACACACCAACCACACTTAGAGAGGGGGGGTGAATGAGTGTGGAGCTCTTTTCCCAAAACTTCCCTCTTACACAAAACTCATTAGTTAGAAATCATTATTTACTCCTTACTTATTGTTGTCATTTAGAACCAGTTAGATGTGAACATATATCAACAACATATATCAACAATATATCATCAACAAATCATTACCACAAGGAACACGAAGAACACAAGATGTATGTACAATTTTGTTTTTATTACGGACTTCAATCCTTGGGGTTTTTCAGCAACAACCGAATAGAGTACAACTCTATAAGAGCACCAACTCTATATGCAAGACTCATCTTACATCCTCAGCACCAATTGAGATGAGGAAACAATCCTCCACAGATATCAATTTGTCATAGGTACGTGACCTGTCTGTAATGAATCCCGTGTGTGTACGCTCCCTGGATCACTACAGCCTGCATATGTACGCGATTAGTATGTATTACAGCCTACGTATGCCTTCTAATTTACTTAGGGTTTTCTCTTCAATATCAACTCATCTTCTCTACAATCTTCAATCACATTCTCATCTATCTTTCACTGTCCAATATGATCCAGAACCAATCACAACACATCCAATCTCTCCAACAACTTATTCATGCTACTCAACCATACAATATGAATGTTACTCAATCATGTATAAGAAACCATTATACTATAGCAATCATATTAGCATTGAATCATAAGATTGTTGCTCACTCTATTAGCCAACACAAACCATATCACAACCACATACCAAGAATTCCCTAGGCATTCACCACAAAACAACCAATAGTATCCATCAAGATAACAATGTAACCATAACAGAGTCTCAGCGGAAGATCTAAACCCATAGAATGCAGATATGGAAGTTGCTTAAGTCTTTAAGAACCATTCATCAGCTCAAACACCAATCTCCATGAATTCATCCATTGTACGCACCCTTTATTCATAAAGCCCGCGTATGTACGCACCCTGGCTCACTGTAGCCCACGTACATCTCAGAAACTAGGGTTTCTGAACCTCCGAGAATTTTTTCGTCATGATCTCAGACATTTCTAAAACATTGATGCATCCATGAGATCCTCCTCACACTCTCTCCCTCTCAGAATAGATCTTCAATTCATGCTCAAGAGATACACAAGAGATTCACCCACAATGTGATTTTCACAAGAGACCCTTGCCTCTTATTTATATTCTTCACCTTCTAGGTCACTTAACCCACTTCTAGGTCACTTAACCTGTTTTTCTCATTTTAGGGTTAACCACTTTCCATAATTAGAAAGGTATCCATTACTTTATCATTTAAATATTCCTCCTTGATTTTGTCACCTCACTTTATTATTTAAATAATCTTCTTTGATTTTGTCACTTCTCTTTATTATTTAAATAATCATTTCTTCTATGAAATCTCTTTGACTTCTTTGACCTTTTGGGGCTTCAAGCCTGCATATGAGGGTCTTCCATCTGTGTAAGGCCATAACTCGCAAACCATGAGGAGTTATGTGACATTCCACATACCACCGAAAATGGCATGACAAGAACTATCCATCTAGGATAGTTTCACCAACAACTTCACTAATATCCATCTCATTATTCCACATATAAGCATGGGTTCTCCAACCATAATTCTAGGATAACTCAATTGCAAAGAATCTTCTCATGAGGGATTTCACCAAAATGGGACAACTTTGGAGTTCATCCATTTGTGAACCTTATCAACCATGATAAGAAAATAATGATTCATCAATCCAATAATGCATCATATCAATGAAAACTCATTGATCCATCTTCATTATGCATGAAATCATATGACTATGATTCCACTTGACATCTATCCATTCACAACAATCAATAAATCATTACTTGACATCAATTAATCACTTGACATCAATCAATCACTTGACATCAATTCTTTGAAATCAATCATTCAAACCATTGGCATCAATGACAACATGATCCAACATTCCCATGAGTTGG
>JZKD02S1618318.1:720895-731690 GCA_000966675.3 Picea glauca
ATTGAGCATATATAGTGCGCAGCTATATTTGAAACAAAAGACTTCCCTGGGTTGATAATTTATGTTTCACTTGGTTGTTTGAAATTAATTAAGCAATTATAGTGACCAACAATATGCTACCTATTAAACATTTCCAACAATTCTCCCCCGAACCCCCGCCGGGGGCCCTCTTTCCACCGAACCCCACAGGGGGGGTAACCCCCCCTGCACTCCCCTGCATGGAGGAGTGTACATTATTTCAGGCTGTAAAGTCTTCATGTGGTATAAACACAACTGAAAACAAATACATATAAATCAAGAAGACAATCAGGCTCCACAACTAACACTCTATACAATCTTTGATTAACAAGGGCCATAAGTATCCTGAACGTAGTATTTTCTGGTATGTGGTCAACCTAGACAAGTGACTGCCACATGCTCCAGTGTGAAAATAATTTATCACAATATTTTCTTCCTCATGAGTTAAACAATGATGGAGAATGCAGTCTGTTAGGACATACGATGTATAGGGGTCAAATTTTCAGAGCTTCTAGGTTTGAGTCATAGGGTCAGGTTATTAAAGGTTTTTGAGTCATGTCTTATGTCCAATAAATCATGTTTTAATTGTCTCATGAATCAAGAAAACTAGTCATATTCCATGTGAAATTCTTGGTGTCATGATAGTGGTTATCATCATTAGAAAAAAAAAAGGGAAAGTGTTGGTCATACCTTTTGGTTTGAAGGTCATCATTATCAAGTGTTGTGTCTCAAAAAGTATATAAAGGGTTTTCATGTCATATATAACTGTTTTGGGGTCAAGTCATGTGTCAATTCAACCTACTGCAAACTCTCTTAAAAGTTCACAGTGAATCAAGAAAAGTACATCATGCACTAATCGCATACCATCATGTTTTGGAAATGTGGCAATTGGTATTTTAATGTTTTCAATGCCATATATTCATTTATCTTCTTCAAGTCAGTTTCATAAGGAGGTTTATCATTTTGAAAATATGGCGCTGCAAACTGGTTTAAATTGTGGCACTATGAATTTCCTATAGCATTTGGAGGAATATCAAAGGCTTCCAAGAACTGTCAGTTTGGTTTATGTGACAATGTATGAGCTTCATATATACTAAGAGTTATCACACATAGTTGTCAAAAGATTACAGGACAACCAAGTTCGTGGTCTGCATAGATATCATCCTTGAGCACAAATTGCAGCATTTAGAATGGTCTATTTCGGGCTTGAAACACAAGCAAGCAGACATGCTCGATTTTCAGCAGCGGAGATCCCATGAATAATTCATATCAACGGCTCTCGGGAGATCCAGATTTCAAAGTAGCACAAGGATTAATGACTACAAAGAGGAGACGAAGTCCCAAAGTAAATATAATCCATTGAAGGCTAAGGACACACGTTAGTGTATCTCACACTTTGGAAGATTCACTTCCGAGGATTAAAAGAGTTATACATTGGAAAGGCCCAAATCTCGAACTCCCGAAGTAATTGTGATTCGTTGATCTCCGCAGCAAGAAGTAGGATTCATCCAAGAGCGACGCATGGAATAAAAAGTGGGGATTTCCCAGATCGCAGATCATGACCAGATCAATGGCCATGCTTCATTACGAGGACGTAACTTTCTCGAGTGTTAAAATTATTGAGCGGTCCCGTTATCGAAATCGTGGTATAATTAAAGAGCTATGTGGCAGAAGGTGGTGAATTGCGGGCTCAAAATCGGTGCGAATCCAAATCACTTTTTACGGACCTAAAATCATGTGCTTATATAATGTTTAATCCAAGATCAGTGTGTGGTGGTTGCCTAGGCATTGATCCTCGTTCCGACCCCGAGGAGGATTCATTTAATGGAAAATGACTAGTAGATGAAACCTCAGCTCAGTCCATAAATAGAAGGCGTAGAATCCATGGCCGAGAGGACTACACTGTCATCCCGTGGTACCATAGAGGTCAGAAAGGCCCATACTAATCTGAGTTTGTGTTTGACAAAGGAATACACACACAGTCTGATAGAAGAAGGCGCAGACGTAAAGCATTGAACGAGATAGCCAGGTCACACTCCTGACAATTGTGGAATGAGTTGATTATAAATAAATCATCCTTTATTTTGAGGGAAGGGGGTGTTCTTCATAGGCATGAGAGTTGAGTGCGTTTCAGGAGAAGGGCTCTATAATGTTTCAGTTTGTATGCATGTGGGCTTGGATTGTAAATATATGTTATTGAAGATTCCTTTGAATCGTTTTTATCAAACTATCTTCTTAGTTTGTACGTTATTTCATGCTTTCCTTCTTGTCTGAATGTAGTATCTGTGATTCATGGATTCCTGAGGCGATGGAGGATTTGTTTCTATCTTTCCCATGTTCATCGTTCATCACTGATACCCTTCTGTTTTCCTTATTATCTTAATGTAATCTCTCTGATTTATGAATTCCTAAGGCGATGGAGGATCTACTGCTATCATGCCCATCTTTCATCGTTCGTCATATATTCTCTATTTTTCCTATTTTCTGGATGTAGGATATCTCTTATCTATGGATTCCTGAGGCGGTAGAGGATCTACTGTCATCTTGCCCATTTTTCATGGTTCATCACTCAAACATTTTCTGTCTTCTATATCCTTATCGACACATTAATCTTTTGTCTGATAGGCAATTTAAATGCCTTCCTTATTCACAATATTTATGACTCCATAATCCAATGGTTCTAAACTGATCTACAGTTACTTATGTTATCCCTTCCTCTCTCTACAGTCTTACTGATCCACCTTCTCAACCCATTTTAATCCTTTTACTTTTATTTTGATGGGTACTGGGCTTACCCTCTTGTAGTCTGAGGGTGACTCTTAGTGCTAACATTAATGGCGTCATTGTCAGGGATGGAAGTGAAGATATCTTCCATGGGAGAATGACAATTAATAGATCCGATTTTAGATGGTGAACTAAAGCTGGACACATTGTTCTGACTGCCTATCTTTCACCATGGCAACTCCACCATTTGAAAATCTATTGGTGAATCCATTGTGCAGAATCTGTTGGTGAATCCACTAAAGAAAGACAAATCAAATGGATATGAAGGTGATCTTGGCCAAGAGTTTTTCCCCATTCAATTTTTCAGTCATAGTTGGTTATCCACATCATGTTCCTCTAGTTAATGAATGGGATGATTATCTTTCGATATTCAAAGGAAACAAGCTTGACCAGCCTGGTGAGAACTTATTAAAATTCCATATGTGCATGCTTGAACATGGCATCTTTCATGAGGATCGCTTGATCAAAATGTTCAAATTTTCTTTCGATAAGATGCTCGTGAATGGTGTCAATATCTCCCTTTTGCTAGTATCCATTTTTTGAAGGATTTTCACAATGCTTTTAATTCA
Organism: Picea glauca; assembly: GCA_000966675.3. Classification (NCBI taxonomy): domain Eukaryota; kingdom Viridiplantae; phylum Streptophyta; class Pinopsida; order Pinales; family Pinaceae; genus Picea; species Picea glauca. The sequence goes on from JZKD02S1618318.1 coordinate 724,267, forward strand.
TATTATGAGAGGATTTACCCGGCTCATCTTATTTTTTATGGTTGTTGTAAGAATATTGTACTCCACATCCTGCAGATGATAGAGACTTCCTCATGTGATGAGGCTAGTGAACATCATATTGATAGGGAAAGTGAGGATAGAAGAGAATATTCTCCATTCATGGATGAAATTTGTTCTCTTCTATTTCCCGAGAAGAAGACACTAAGAAGCATGTTAAGGAGAAGCACCCATTCATTGATATACATGAAGATATTTCTTGCCCTTAGCTAGCCGATGTTGTTGGAGAAAACAAAGGAGAAGTGGATCAACAGCCTGCATCGGCCTTTCAGACACCTGTGCTTGCCACAAACATTCAATGAGAGGTGAGAAACTATAAAGTAAAGCAGGCTTTCTGCTACCCATCTAGTAGGTTTTATCACCTATTTTCTGACCTTGTGGAGGAGTACATGGAGTTTCATTTTCTCCATGTATTGAAGCCCTCAAGATTTTTCATACCTTTGAAATTGGGGGGTAATATGAAAAATGTAATTATTTTGTTACCATAGTTTTATTATCTCTTGTTGATCAGTGGCAGAGTAAGAAATTTTTCCGTTAGGAAGTTACTTGAGTGGCTATGGTGGAATTTTGTTGTCACCTAGCCTATTGTAAAAATTAGTTAGTGTATGTTTGTAAATAAATAATCTCCTTATGGAGCATGTGTGTTTAATTTTTTTTCAAGTATATAGTGTACATATTAGCACATGGTCCTCAGCAGGATGTTTTTTGAACTCGACTCCACAACCCAAAGGTTAAGGCACTGGAACTGCGCATTCTTGGCAGCTCATAGGGAGCATGCCATCCCCTGTGGATCCAAATGTTATCACACATAGATGTCAAAATATCACAAAATGACCAAGTCTATGGTATACGCAGATATCAGTCTTGAGAACAAAGCACAACATTCAGAATGTTCCATTTTGGGCTTGAAACAAGAGCAAGCAGATAGGCTTGATTTTTAGCAATGGAGATCCCATGAATAATTCAGATCAACATCTCTTGGGCGATCCATATTTCAAAGTATCTCAAGGATTAATGACTAGATAGAGGAGCCGAAGTCCCAAAGTAAATCTAATCCATTGAAGGCTGAGGACATGCATGAACAGATCTCACACTTCAGAAGAATCACTTCGGAGGATTGAAAGAGCTATACATTGGAAAGGCCCAAAGCCTGAACTCTCGAAGTAATTGTGAGTCATTGATATCCACAGCAAGAAGAAGGGTCCATCCAAGAGCGGTGTGTGGTAGAAAAAGCGAGGCTTTCCCAGATCATAGATTGCGACCAAATCGATAACCATGCTTCATTGCAGGGATGCAACTTGCTTGAGCGTTAAAATTATTGAGCAGTCCCGCAATCGAAACCATGGTATAATTAAAGATCTATGTGGCGAAAGGTGGTGAATTGTGGGCTCAAAAGTGGTGTGAATCCAAACCACTTTTACGGCCCTACAATCATGTTCTTATATAGCATTTAATCCAAGAGTAGTGTGTGGTGGCCCCCTAGGCACTAAGCCTCGTCCCGAAGCTGAGGAGGATTCAGTTAATGGAAAATGAATGGTAGCTAAAACCTCAGCTCAATCCATAAATAGAAAGTGTACAAGCCATAGTTGAGAGGACTATACTATCATCACATGGTACCACAAAGATCAAAAAGGACCATACTGATCTAAGTCTGCATCTGACAAAGGAATACATGCACAGTCTGACAGAAGAAGGCACAGACGTAAAGCATTGAACGCGATAGCCAGGTCACACTCCTGACAGTTGTGGACTGAGCTGATTATAAATAGATCAATCTTTATTTTGAGGGAAGGGGGTTTTCTTCATAGGTGGGAGATCCGAGTGAGTTTCAGGAGTAGGGCTCTATAATTTTTTAGTTTGTATGCCTGCGGGATTGGATTGTAAATATATTTTATTGAAGATTCCTTTCAATCGTTTTTATCGGATTGTCTTTGTGGTTTGTACGTTGTTTCATGCTTTCCTTCTTAATTGAATGTAGTATCTATGATTCATGGATTCCTGAGGCAATGGAGGATATGTTTATATCTTTCCCATATTCATAATTCATCACTCAAACCCTTCTATTTTGCTTATTATTTGAATGTAATATCTCTAATTTATGGATTCCTGAGGCGATGGAGGATCTATTGCTTTCATTCCCATATTTCATGGTTCATCAGATATTCTTTGTTTTTCTTATTATCTGAATGTAGGATCTCTCTGATCTATGGATTCCTAAGGCGGTAGAGGATCGACTGTCATCTTGCCCATTTTTCATGGTTCATCACTCAAACATTTTTTGTCTTCTTTCTCCTTATCGACACATTAATATTTTGTCTGATAGGTGATTTAAATGCCTTCCTTATTCATGATATTTATGACTCCATAGCCCAATGGTTCTGAACTGATCTGCAGTTACTTATGTTATCCTTTCCTCTCTCTACAGTCTTATTGATCCACCTTCTCAACTCATTTTAATCCTTTTACTTTTATTTTTATGGGCATTGGGCTTACCCTCTTGCAGTCTGAGGGTGAATCTCAGTCCTACAATTAATGGCATCGTTGTCGAGGATGAAAGTGAAGATATCTTCCCTGGGAGAATGACAATGAATAGATATAGTTTTAGATGGTGAACTGAATCTGGACACATTCTTCTGACTACCTATATTTCACCATGGCGACTCCACTGTTTGAAAATCTATTGGTGACTCCACTATGCAAAATCTGTTGGTGACTCCACTAAAGGGAGACAAATCAAATGGCTATGGAGGTGATCCTGGCCAAGAGTTTTTCCCCATTCAATTTTTCAGACATAGCTGGTTATCCACATCCCATGCCTCTAGTTAATGAATGGGATGATTGTCTTACGTGATTTAGAGAAAACAAGCATGACCAGCCCAGTGAGCACTTATTAAAATTTCATATGTGCATGTTTGAACATGGCATCTTTCATGAGGATGTATTGATCAAGATGATCAAATTTTCTTTACAGGAATATGCTCATGAATGGTGTCGATCTCTCCCTATTGCTAGTATCCATTTTTTGAAGGATTTTCACGAGGCTTTTAATTCATATTACGAGACGATTTACCCAGATCATCTTATTTTTTATGGTTGTTGTAAGAATCTTGTACTCCACATCCTATAGATGATAGATTTTTCCTCATGTGATGAGTCTGGTAAAGATCAGATTGATAGGGAAAGTGAGTACATAAGAGAATATTCTACAGTCATGCATGAGATTTTTTCTTTCTCTATTTCCCGAGAAGAAGACATTGGGAAACATGTTAAGGAGAAGCACCCATTCATTGATATACATGAAGAGATTTCTTTCCCTCATCTAGCCAATGTTGTCGGAGAAGACAAAGGATAAGTGGATCAACATCCTGCACCGGCCTTTCACTCACCTGTTCTTGCCACAAACATTCAACCAAAGGTGAGCAACTGTAAAGTAAAGTAGGCTTTTTGCTACCCATCTAGTAGGTTTTATCACCTATTTTTTGACCCGATGGAGGAGTACATGGAGTTGCATTTTCTCCATGTATTGAAGCCCTCAAGCTTTTTCATACCTTCAAAAGTGGGGGATAATCTGAAAAATGTAATTATTTTGCTGCCATAGTTTTATTATATCTTTCTGATCTATGGCAGAGTAAGAAATTTTTCCGTTACGAAGTTACTTGAATGGATCTGGTGGAAGTTTATTGTCGCCTAGCCTATTTTAAAAATCAGTTAGTGTAGGTTTGTACATAAATTATCTCCTTCTGGTGCATGTGTGTTTTCTTTCTTTTCAAGTAGATAGTTTACATATCAGCATGTGGTCCTCAACAGGATGTTTTTTTAACTCCACTCCACAACCCAAAGGCTAAGGCATTGTAATTGTGCATTCTTGGCAGCTCGCAGGGAGCATGCCATCCCCTGTGGAGCCAAATGTTATCACACATAACTATCAAAAGATAACAAGATGACCAAGTCCATGGTCTACACAGATATCATCCTTGAGCACAAAGCGCAACATTCAGAATGGTCCATTTCGGGCTTGAAACACAAGCAAGTAGACACGCTTGATTTTCAGCAGCGGATATCCCATGAATAATTTAGATCAATGGCTCTTGGGCAATCCAGATTTCAAAGTAACGCAAGGATTAATGAATAGACAAAGGAGATGAAGTCTCGAAGTAAATCTAATCCATTGAAGGCTGAGGAAACATGTCAATGGATATCACACTTCGGAAGATTCACTTCAGAGGATTGAAAGAGATATACATTGGAAAGGCCTGAACTCTTGAAGTAATTGTGAGTCATTGATCTCCGCAGTAGGAAGAAGGATCCATCCAAGAGCGGTGCATGGCAGAAAAAGTAGGCCTTTCCGAGATCATAGATCACGACCAGATTGACAACCACGCTTCATTGCGGGGATGCAAATTTCTCTAGCGTTAAAATTATTGAGTGGTCCTGCAATCGAAGCCATGGTATAATTAAAGAGATATGTGGCAGAAGGTGGTGAATTGCAGGCTCAAAATTGGTATGAATCCAAACCGCTTTTTATGGCACCGCAATCACATGCTTATATAGAGTTTAATCCAAGAGAAGCACATGGTGGCCCCCTCGGCATTAATCCTCCTCCCGACCCCGAGGAGGATTTAGTTAATGGAAAATGATTGGTAGTTGAAACCTTAGCTCAGTCCATAAATAGAAGGCGTAGAAGCCATGGCCGAAAGGACTATACTGTCATCCTGCGGTACCACAGAGGTTAGAAATGCCCATACTGATCTAATTTTGTGTCTGACAAAGGAATACACACACATTCTGACACAAGAAGGCACAGAGGTAAAGGATTTAACGAGATAGCCAGGTCACACCACTGACAGTTGTGGATTGAGATGATTATAAATAGATCAGTATTTATTTTGAGGGAAGGGGGTGTTCTTCATAAGAGGGAGAGCCGAGTGAGTTTCAGGACCAGGGCTCTGTAATTTTTCAGTTTGTATTCATGCAAGCTTGGATTGTAAATATAGCTTATTGAAGATTCCTTTGAATAATTTTTATCAGACTGTCTTCTTAGTTTGTATGTCGTTTCATGCTTTCCTTCTTGTCTGAATGTAGTATTTGTGATTCATGGATTCCTGAGGTGATGGAGGATCTATTGCTATATTTCCCATGTTCAACGTTCATCACTCAGACCCTTCTATTTTCCTTATTATCTAAATTTAATCTCTTTGATTTATGGATTCATGAGGCGATGGAGGATCTATTGTTATCATGCCCATATTTCATGGTTCATCATATATTCTCTTTTTTTCTTATTTTTTGGATGTAGGATCTCTTTGATCTATGGATTCCTGAGGTGGTAGAGGATCTACTTTCATCTTGCCCATTTTTCATGGTTCATCACTCAGACATTTTATGTATTCTTTCTCCTTATCGACACATTAATATTTTGTCTGATAGGTAGTTTAAATGCCTTCCTTATTCACGATATTTATGACTCCTTATCCCAATGGTTCCGAACTGATATGCAGTTACTTATGTTATCCTTTCCTCTCTCTACAGTCTTACTGATCCACCTTCTCAACCCATTTTAATCCTTTTACTTTTATTTTGATGGGTACTAGGCTTACCCTCTTGTAGTATGAGGGTGACTCTCAGTTATAACACCAGGTACCTTGCTTAAATGTTCAAATTTCACTGCCTGAAGATCGATTACCATCAAACCCTAATTTTTTATAAATTGTTTGTTCGTTGCAAACTGTTTCATATCATTTAAGTTGCAAACTTATTTTACCTCGTCAACTTATACAGTCCTTGAATCTTAATCTTTTATGAAGACCCAAGTTCCTTTTCTTCATACCAAAATATCAGTTGCAGCCGTTTATTGCATCCATGATCCTATCTACTGTAATTTCTTATTAGTGCTACGAACTGAATTCATTGTATGCGTTGCAAATTGAATGCACTATGAACCATTTGTCTTCTCATTTGATAAAACCCTCGTTGAATATATTTTCACTCAGGTTTGAAGGATCATCTCTTTCAAATAATTTTCCTTTCATACCTGTGATTTTGCAAACCTATTTGAATAAAACCCTATCCTAAAATCTATTTGTTGCAAACTTCATTTGTGCACTGAAAAATGAGAAATAATGTTGTGAATTCTCTGTTTTACACAGTTACCTCAAATTTTCGCCTAATTGAGTTCTCGTCTAGTTTAGGGTTGTCATTTTCTCCTCTCATCTCCGAGTTGCAATCTTTTTCATTCCTGTAGTGTTGCTTTTGCATGGATACTTTTATCAACAAACCCTAAATCGTCAAAAATCAAACCATAAACCCTACATTTACCAGTTTGCATCATAAAATCTAGTATCAACTGTTATCATAAGGGGAAGGGGTTTTAAATAATCTATAATGGAGATTCAGCAAGGTAAGAAGGTGTTGGATTACTGAGAGGGGGGTGAATCAGTAATAGCGTAATTATAATCCTTTTTCTTCAAATGTTATATCAATGTAGAATTATTATCCAATAATGAGTAGTAAGAATTGAAAAATCACACACATACATAGTACACCTGTGTTTTACGTGGAAACCCAAATCGGGAGAAAACCACAGAATGTTTTTTCTTATGTCTTGAAGAATTACATTCATTGGAAGCACCACCCTCCTTTGTTTTCTAGCTGCAACTGGAAGGAGGCTCCAGCCCCCTAGTTTCTCAAGCTACAACCTGAGGGAAGGTCCAACTCCCCAATTCTCTGGCTACAACCAAAAGGAGGATACAAACCCCTATGTTCTCCGGCTACAACTAGAAGGTGGCAACAACCATCTGCCCTTGCCCCGTCCTGCCACCCTGAAGTAGAAGTAGAATGATGGAGCCACTCTCACACTATACCATTGTAAACCTGTACCAATAAATCTGAACCATGTGTTGCACCTCTTTTGTCACCTTGGTGAGAAAAATAGAGGTGCTTGCAAGCTCATTTGGGTCTGCTGAGAAGGACATCTGTAAGGAAAAGAGTTAGAGAAAGAAAATAAAAACTACAATTAAGAATTAAACTAAGAGATGCAATAAAAACTAAATTCATTAGCATAGGGACATAGAAACAAAAAGAACCATAAAACCCATGTCACCAATGTTTGAGGCTGATCTATTAGTGAAACAAAGCACCAAGAAGAAAGGGGACTATGAGTCCCTTCTTCCTCCAAGGGAGGGCTCTTGGACCTCCACTAGCTAGCTCTTCTTACAACAAAGAAAAATGGAAAATGATGATGAAATAACTCTTTACAAATCCACTCAATGGGTGAGGTGGATTGTCCAATGCAATGGTGCCAATATGCTCTTGACAAGGATGGAGTCCTCAAGACAATAGAGGCAGCATAACATTACTTTGAATTCCTT
>JZKD02S1618318.1:787268-798484 GCA_000966675.3 Picea glauca
ATTTCGTATATCATTACTGTGTATTGTGAAGATTATGCTGGATATTTCACTGTTATTCTGTTATTTCTAGCATTTCGTTTCTGTTCTGCACATTTTATATATCTAGTATCTTGCAGTCTGAGTGATGAATGTTGAACATGGGAAATATAGCAATAGATCCTCCATCACCTCAGGAATCCATGAATCACAGATACTACATTCAAACAAGAAGGAAATCATGAAACGACATACAAACTAAGAAGACAGTCTGATAAAAATTATTCAAAGGAATCTTCAATAAGCTATATTTACAATCCAAGCTTGCATGAATACAAACTGAAAAATTACAGAGCCCTGGTCCTGAAACTCACTCGGCTCTCCCGCTTATGAAGAATACCCCCTTCCCTCAAAATAAATACTGATCTATTTATAATCATCTCAATCCACAACTGTTAGTGGTGTGACCTGGCTATCTCGTTAAATCCTTTACGTCTGTGCCTTCTTGTGTCAGAATGTGTGTGTATTCCTTTGTCAGACACAAACTCAGATCAGTATGGGCATTTCTAACCTTTGTGGTACCGCAGGATGACAGTCTAGTCCTTTCGGCCATGGCTTGTACGCCTTCTATTTATGGACTGAGCTAAGGTTTCAACTACCAATCATTTTCCATTAACTAAATCCTCCTCGGGGTCGGGAGGAGGATCAATGCCGAGGGGGCCACCATGTGATTCTCTTGGATTAAACTCTATATAAGCATGTGATTGCGGCGCCATAAAAAGCGGTTTGGATTCATACCAATTTTGAGCCCGCAATTCACCACCTTCTTCCACATATCTCTGTAATTATACCATGGCTTCGATTGTAGGACCGCTCAATAATTTTAACGCTAGAGAAATTTGCATCCCCGCAATGAAGCATGGCTGTCAATCTGGTCGTGATCTATGATCTCGGAAAGGCCTACTTTTGCTGCCATGCACCGCTCTTGGATGTATCCTTCTTCCTACTGCGGAGATCAATGACTCACAATTACTTCAAGAGTTCGGGCCTTTCCAATGTATATCTCTTTCAATCCTTCGAAGTGAATCTTCCGAAGTGTGATATCCGTTGACATGTTTCCTCAGCCTTCAATGGCTTAGATTTACTTCGGGACTTCATCTCCTTTTTCTAGTCATTAATCCTTGCGTTACTTTGAAATATGGATTTCCCAAGAGCCATTGATCTAAATTATTCATGGGATATCCACTGCTGAAAATCAAGCATGTCTACTTGCTTGTGTTTCAAGCCCGAAATGGACCATTCTGAATGTTGCGCTTTGTGCTCAAGGATGATATCTGTGTAGACCATGGACTTGGTCATCCTGTTATCTTTTGATAGTTATGTGTGATAACATTTGGCTTCACAGGGGATGGCATGCTCCCTGCGAGCTGCCAAGAATGCACAATTACAATGCCTTAGCCTTTGGGTTGTGGAGTGGAGTTAAAAAAACATCCTGTTGAGGACCACATGCTGATATGTAAATTATCTACTTGAAAAGAAAGAAAACACACATGCACCAGAAGGAGATAATTTATGTACAAACCTACACTAACTAATTTTTAAAATAGGCTAGGCGACAATAAACTTCCACCAGATCCATTCAAGTAAATTCGTAACGGAAAAATTTCTTACTCTGCCACAGATCAGAAAGATATAATAAAACTATGGCAGCAAAATAATTACATTTTTTAGATTATCCCCCACTGTTGAAGGTATGAAAAAGCTTGAGGGCTTCAATACATGGAGAAAATGCAACTCCATGTACTCCTCCATCGGGTCAAAAAATAGGTGATAAAACCTACTAGATGGGTAGAAAAAAGCCTACTTTACTTTACAGTTGCTCACCTTTGGTTGAATGTTTGTGGCAAGAACATGTGAGTGAAAGGCCGGTGCAGGATGTTGATCCACTTATCCTTTGTCTTCTCCGACAACATTGGCTAGATGAGGGAAATAAATCTCTTCATGTATATCAATGAATGGGTGCTTCTCCTTAACATGTTTCCCAATGTCTTCTTCTCGGGAAATAGAGAAAGAACAAATCTCATGCACGACTGCAAAATATTCTCTTATGTACTCACTTTCCCTATCAATCTAATCTTCACCAGACTCATCACATGAGGAAGAATCTATCATCTGTAGGATGTGGAGTACAAGATTCTTAAAACAACCATAAAAAATAAGATGATCTGGGTAAATCCTCTCATAATATGAATTAAAAGCCTCGTGAAAATCCTTCAAAAAATGGATACTAGCAATAGGGAGAGATCGACACCATTCATGAGCATATTCTTGTAAAGAAAATTTGATCATCTTGATCAATACATCCTCATGAAATATGCCATGTTCAAACATGCACATATGAAATTTTAATAAGTGCTCACCGGGCTGGTCATGCTTGTTTTCTCTAAATCACGTAAGATAATCATCCCATTCATTAACTAGAGGCATGGGATGTGGATAACTAGCTATGTCTGAAAAATTGAATGGGGAAAAACTCTTGGCCAAGATCACCTCCATAGCCATTTGATTTGTCTCCCTTTAGTGGAGTCACCAACAGATTTTGCATAGTGGAGTCGCCAATAGATTTTCAAACAGTGGAGTCGCCATGGTGAAATATAGGCAGTCAGAAGAATGTGTCCAGATTCAGTTCACCATCTAAAACTATATCTATTCATTGTCATTCTCCCAGGGAAGATATCTTCACTTTCGTCCTCGACAACGATGCCATTAATTTTAGGACTGAGATTCACCCTCAGACTGCAAGAGGGTAAGCCCAATGCCCATAAAAATAAAAGTAAAAGGATTAAAATGAGTTGAGAAGGTGGATCAATAAGACTATAGAGAGAGGAAAGGATAACATAAGTAACTGCAGATCAGTTCAGAACCATTGGGCTATGGAGTCATAAATATCGTGAATAAGGAAGGCATTTAAATCACCTATCAGAAAAAATATTAATGTGTCGATAAGGAGAAAGAAGACAAAAAATGTATGAGTGATGAACCATGAAAAATGGGCAAGATGACAGTAGATCCTCTACCGCCTTAGGAATCCATAGATCAGAGAGATCCTACATTTAGATAATAAGAAAAACAGAGAATATCTGATGAACCATGAAATATGGGCATGAAAGCAATAGATCCTCCATCGCCTCAGGAATCCATAAATTAGAGATATTACATTCAAATAATAAGCAAAACAGAAGGGTTTGAGTGATGAATGATGAATATGGGAAAGATATCAACATATCCTCCATTGCCTTAGGAATCCATGAATCATAGATACTACATTCAATTAAGAAGGAAAGCATGAAACAATGTACAAACCACAAAGACAATCCGATAAAAACGATTGAAAGGAATCTTCAATAAAATATATTTACAATACAATCCCGCAGGCATACAAACTAAAAAATTATAGAGCCCTACTCCTGAAACTCACTCGGATCTCCCGCCTATGAAGAAAACCCCCTTCCCTCAAAATAAATATTGATCTATTTATAATCAGCTCAGTCCACAACTATCAGGAGTGTGACCTGGCTATCGCGTTCAATGCTTTACGTCTGTGCCTTCTTCTGTCAGACTGTGCGTGTATTCCTTTGTTAGATGCAGACTTAGATCAGTATGGTCCTTTTTGATCTTTGTGGTGCCACGTGATGACAGTCTAGTCCTCTCAACTATGGCTTGTACACTTTCTATTTATGGATTGAGCTGAGGTTTTAGCTACCATTCATTTTCCATTAACTGAATCCTCCTCGGCTTCGGGACGAGGCTCAATGCCTAGGGGGCCACCACACACTACTCTTGGATTAAATGCTATATAAGAACATGATTTTAGGGCCGTAAAAGTGGTTTGGATTCACACCACTTTTGAGCCCACAATTCACCACCTTCCGCCACATAGATCTTTAATTATACCATGGTTTCTATTGCGGGACCGCTCAATAATTTTAATGCTCGAGCAAGTTGCATCCCTGCAATGAAGCATGGTTGTCGATTTGGTCGCAATCTGTGATCTGGGAAAGCCTCGCTTTTTCTGCCACACACCGCTCTTGGATGGACCCTTCTTCTTGCTGTGGATATCAATGACTCACAATTACTTCGAGAGTTCAGGCTTCGGGCCTTTCCAATGTATAGCTCTTTCAATCCTCCGAAGTGATTCTTCTGAAGTGTGAGATCTGTTCATGCATGTCCTCAGCCTTCAATGGATTAGATTTACTTTGGGACTTCGGCTCCTCTATCTAGTCATTAATCCTTGAGATACTTTGAAATATGGATCGCCCAAGAGATGTTGATCTGAATTATTCATGGGATCTCCATTGCTAAAAATCAAGCCTATCTGCTTGCTCTTGTTTCAAGCCCAAAATGGAACATTCTGAATGTTGTGCTTTGTTCTCAAGACTGATATCTGCGTATACCATAGACTTGGTCATTTTGTGATATTTTGACATCTATGTGTGATAACATTTGGATCCACAGGGGATGGCATGCTCCCTATGAGCTGCCAAGAATGCGCAGTTCCAGTGCCTTAACCTTTGGGTTGTGGAGTCGAGTTCAAAAAACATCCTGCTGAGGACCATGTGCTAATATGTACACTATATACTTGAAAAAAAATTAAACACACATGCTCCATAAGGAGATTATTTATTTACAAACATACACTAACTAATTTTTACAATAGGCTAGGTGACAACAAAATTCCACCATAGCCACTCAAGTAACTTCCTAACGGAAAAATTTCTTACTCTGCCACTGATCAACAAGAGATAATAAAACTATGGTAACAAAATAATTACATTTTTCATATTACCCCCCAATTTCAAAGGTATGAAAAATCTTGAGGGCTTCAATACATGGAGAAAATGAAACTCCATGTACTCCTCCACAAGGTCAGAAAATAGGTGATAAAACCTACTAGATGGGTAGCAGAAAGCCTGCTTTACTTTATAGTTTCTCACCTCTCATTGAATGTTTGTGGCAAGCACAGGTGTCTGAAAGGCCGATGCAGGCTGTTGATCCACTTCTCCTTTGTTTTCTCCAACAACATCGGCTAGCTAAGGGCAAGAAATATCTTCATGTATATCAATGAATGGGTGCTTCTCCTTAACATGCTTCTTAGTGTCTTCTTCTCGGGAAATAGAAGAGAACAAATTTCATCCATGAATGGAGAATATTCTCTTCTATCCTCACTTTCCCTATCAATATGATGTTCACTAGCCTCATCACATGAGGAAGTCTCTATCATCTGCAGGATGTGGAGTACAATATTCTTACAACAACCATAAAAAATAAGATGAGCCGGGTAAATCCTCTCATAATATGAATTAAAAGCATTGTGAAAATCCTTCAAAAAATGGATACTAGCAAAAGGGAGATATTGACACCATTCACGAGCATCTTATCGAAAGAAAATTTGAACATTTTGATCAAGCGATCCTCATGAAAGATGCCATGTTCAAGCATGCACATATGGAATTTTAATAAGTTCTCACCAGGCTGGTCAAGCTTGTTTCCTTTGAATATCGAAAGATAATCATCCCATTCATTAACTAGAGGAACATGATGTGGATAACCAACTATGACTGAAAAATTGAATGGGGAAAAACTCTTGGCCAAGATCACCTTCATATCCATTTGATTTGTCTTTCTTTAGTGGATTCACCAACAGATTCTGCACAATGGATTCACCAATAGATTTTCAAATGGTGGAGTTGCCATGGTGAAAGATAGGCAGTCAGAACAATGTGTCCAGCTTTAGTTCACCATCTAAAATCGGATCTATTAATTGTCATTCTCCCATGGAAGATATCTTCACTTCCATCCCTGACAATGACGCCATTAATGTTAGCACTAAGAGTCACCCTCAGACTACAAGAGGGTAAGCCCAGTACCCATCAAAATAAAAGTAAAAGGATTAAAATGGGTTGAGAAGGTGGATCAGTAAGACTGTAGAGAGAGGAAGGGATAACATAAGTAACTGTAGATCAGTTTAGAACCATTGGATTATGGAGTCATAAATATTGTGAATAAGGAAGGCATTTAAATTGCCTATCAGACAAAAGATTAATGTGTCGATAAGGATATAGAAGACAGAAAATGTTTGAGTGATGAACCATGAAAAATGGGCAAGATGACAGTAGATCCTCTACCGCCTCAGGAATCCATAGATAAGAGATATCCTACATCCAGAAAATAGGAAAAATAGAGAATATATGACGAACGATGAAAGATGGGCATGATAGCAGTAGATCCTCCATCGCCTTAGGAATTCATAAATCAGAGAGATTACATTAAGATAATAAGGAAAACAGAAGGGTATCAGTGATGAACGATGAACATGGGAAAGATAGAAACAAATCCTCCATCGCCTCAGGAATCCATGAATCACAGATACTACATTCAGACAAGAAGGAAAGCATGAAATAACGTACAAACTAAGAAGATAGTTTGATAAAAACGATTCAAAGGAATCTTCAATAACATATATTTACAATCCAAGCCCACATGCATACAAACTGAAACATTATAGAGCCCTTCTCCTGAAACGCACTCAACTCTCATGCCTATGAAGAACACCCCCTTCCCTCAAAATAAAGGATGATTTATTTATAATCAACTCATTCCACAATTGTCAGGAGTGTGACCTGGCTATCTCGTTCAATGCTTTACGTCTGCGCCTTCTTCTATCAGACTGTGTGTGTATTCCTTTGTCAAACACAAACTCAGATTAGTATGGGCCTTTCTGACCTCTATGGTACCACGGGATGACAGTGTAGTCCTCTCGGCCATGGATTCTACGCCTTCTATTTATGGACTGAGCTGAGGTTTCATCTACTAGTCATTTTCCATTAAATGAATCCTCCTCGGGGTCGGAACGAGGATCAATGCCTAGGCAACCACCACACACTGATCTTGGATTAAACATTATATAAGCACATGATTTTAGGTCCGTAAAAAGTGATTTGGATTCGCACCGATTTTGAGCCCGCAATTCACCACCTTCTGCCACATAGCTCTTTAATTATACCACGATTTCGATAACGGGACCGCTCAATAATTTTAACACTCGAGAAAGTTACGTCCTCGTAATGAAGCATGGCCATTGATCTGGTCATGATCTGCGATCTGGGAAATCCCCACTTTTTATTCCATGCGTCGCTCTTGGATGAATCCTACTTCTTGCTGCGGAGATCAACGAATCACAATTACTTCGGGAGTTCGAGATTTGGGCCTTTCCAATGTATAACTCTTTTAATCCTCGGAAGTGAATCTTCCAAAGTGTGAGATACACTAACGTGTGTCCTTAGCCTTCAATGGATTATATTTACTTTGGGACTTCGTCTCCTCTTTGTAGTCATTAATCCTTGTGCTACTTTGAAATCTGGATCTCCCGAGAGCCGTTGATATGAATTATTCATGGGATCTCCGCTGCTGAAAATCGAGCATGTCTGCTTGCTTGTGTTTCAAGCCCGAAATAGACCATTCTAAATGCTGCAATTTGTGCTCAAGGATGATATCTATGCAGACCACGAACTTGGTTGTCCTGTAATCTTTTGACAACTATGTGTGATAACTCTTAGTATATATGAAGCTCATACATTGTCACATAAACCAAACTGACAGTTCTTGGAAGCCTTTGATATTCCTCCAAATGCTATAGGAAATTCATAGTGCCACAATTTAAACCAGTTTGCAGCGCCATATTTTCAAAATGATAAACCTCCTTATGAAACTGACTTGAAGAAGATAAATGAATATATGGCATTGAAAACATTAAAATACCAATTGCCACATTTCCAAAACATGATGGTATGCGATTAGTGCATGATGTACTTTTCTTGATTCACTGTGAACTTTTAAGAGAGTTTGCAGTAGGTTGAATTGACACATGACTTGACCCCAAAACAGTTATATATGACATGAAAACCCTTTATATACTTTTTGAGACACAACACTTGATAATGATGACCTTCAAACCAAAAGGTATGACCAACACTTTCCCTTTTTTTTTTCTAATGATGATAACCACTATCATGACACCAAGAATTTCACATGGAATATGACTAGTTTTCTTGATTCATGAGACAATTAAAACATGATTTATTGGACATAAGACATGACTCAAAAACCTTTAATAACCTGACCCTATGACTCAAACCTAGAAGCTCTGAAAATTTGACCCCTATACATCGTATGTCCTAACAGACTGCATTCTCCATCATTGTTTAACTCATGAGGAAGAAAATATTGTGATAAATTATTTTCACACTGGAGCATGTGGCAGTCACTTGTCTAGGTTGACCACATACCAGAAAATACTACGTTCAGGATACTTATGGCCCTTGTTAATCAAAGATTGTATAGAGTGTTAGTTGTGGAGCCTGATTATCTTCTTGATTCATATGTATTTGTTTTCAGTTGTGTTTATACCACATGAAGACTTTACAGCCTGAAATAATGTACACTCCTCCATGCAGGGGAGTGCAGGGGGGGTTACCCCCCCTGTGGGGTTCGATGGAAAGAGGGCCCCTGGCGGGGGTTCGGGGGAGAATTGTTGGAAATGTTTAACAGGTAGCATAAGCTTGTCATTGATGGCAAGTACAACAATGAAGATGGCATGGGTACAGGAAGAATGTACAAAGGGTTGTTAGCATATTTACAGGTAGTGTATACTTGTCATTGATGGCGAGTACAGTTGTGGTTGTGGTGATGGCTTGAGTACAACAACAATGAGTAGCAGCGCAGAAATAATCGGGAGGAGAAGAGTCAGTGACCGTTGGATCCCATTCAAGTTTCCCGAAAGAACGAGGGTCGTCAGATCTGAATGAAGACAAGATGAGCACACTGAAGAGGAGGACAAATCTCAGTTGTTAGATCCAAGAGCAAGACCCGACCATCGTCAGATCAAGGATAACCTGCACGTTTTTTAAAGTACAAGGAGAAGTGGGAGTAATCGCGATGTGCAAAGTCGCGATCTAATCTGAGCCGTCGAGATCTAGGTTGATCTGAACCATTGATCAAACTCCACATCAGAGTTTCGCGAATCGGGACTTTGAAATGCCAAAATCACTTGACATCAAGAACTCCGAAATCGCGATATGCGATTTCGCGATTTAATCGCAGCCGTTAAAGTTAGATGTGATCTAGACCATCGACCCAACTCACGTCAACAGACCACGTCACATAGGGACACGTGGCACAACCAGGTAATGACAGGTGTCAGGCTGATTCAACACTTCAGGCACTCATAAGTCACGAATCAGAGTGATACGTGGCAGTATTCAACACGTGTCAATCCACGTGTGACATCAGTGGAGTTTTGGGGATCGTGTGTTGGAGATGTCAAATAAACAATACATTAGAAACCCCAATTTCACGATATGTGAAATCGCGATGTAATTTGAGCTGTCAGATTAAGGTTGAATCTAAACCGTTGATTCCAGTCAATGGAGAGGCATCGGGGATCGGGACTTTGAAGTGACAAAAACACTTGACATCAGGAATCCCGATTTAGCAATATGCGATATTGCAATGCAATCACAACCATAGAATCAAGCTCTAATTAGGACCATTGATACCACGCCACTACGAGGTATCAGGGATCGCGACTTGGAGAGTCGAGATGCCTCATCTCTAGACTTGAGAAATGCGAAATCGCAAAAGCACCTTATGAATAAGGCTGTGGTCACAACCCTTGGTCACATCAGCGAGAGATGGACAGATGTTAGAGGACAAAGAGGAGTTGAGTCTTGTCGCACGATCAGGTGGAGAACGATACAGAAGGTGACATGACAGGAGTGGGGCCCTTCATCAATACTCCACCATTCCGGACCCCCCTCCCCCCCCCTGGTATTAAAGACAGAAAGGCAAGGGGGGTCCAGAATTGCATGAGAGTTGTTGATCTGAACACTTTAATCCTGACCGCTCAAAATATGCGCGCCCAATTCCAGACCCCCCCCCTCCGCTTAAAGATAGAATGGAAAGGGGGCTCCAGAATCGAATCCAGACCGTAGATCTAAGAGCACAAATACTGATCGTCTATATTTTCTCACTGCATATCCAACGATGTAAATGAATTCAAACAAGATACGAGGGCTACTAAGGCACAACGCAGTGAGACTACCAGAAACCATTGATGGCGTATGCTAGAGAAGTCGAAGAGACCGCTGTGTGATCGCCAGAGGAGATGAAGAGCTCCAAGCTTCGTCCAAGTGAAGAAAGACTATTCTTAGAAGGGATTGACAGATGGATGAGCGTGGAAGCCTGTAACTAAAACAAAGAAGGTGAGCTCGATTGTCACAGAGAAGATGAAGAATCTCAACTGCCAGAGAAACTCAGGAATCTCAACATAACATCCAGTGATGCTGAACGCGTGGGAAAACAGACAGAGAAGCTGAAGAGTCACGATGATAATCAGACAGAGCACTCGAGAGGTGGAGGATAATGGTGCAGAGTCAAAATGCAGAGGCATTGCGAACACTACATGCACAAGGTGCACATAAGCTATAAATAAACGGTACAGAGAAGAGATGGGGTTGTTGTTGCTGTTGGAGTTTGTTGTGATTGTAGCTAGTGAAGGTGACTCATGGGTGAAGAAGAAGGAGAGTGTAGGAGTTGAATTGAACAGAAGAGGATCTGTGCAGTGATTGGGTATGGCGCACAGATCTTAAAAGGCAGAAGAACATACAACGCAAGTGAGGTGTGCAAGAAGGCAATGAGGCAGATAGAGTAATGAAATCCAGAAGAACAGTGATGAGTTTGGTAATCCATTGTTGAACATTATATCATTGTAATAAGTTTGGGATGCAAAGATTTATATTTCAGGGTGGTTGGGAGGTGCTCGGGAGGACAGTTGTCCTCAGAGGTTTAAGTGGGTTCTTGAACACAGGGAGTTGTAGCTTCCATTTGGTTGCAGCCAGAGAAACCAGGGTGGCAGGGTGGTGCAAGGGAGAACTCTTGTTCTCTATTATACAGGTTGGTTCCTGTATGATTGGAAGTTGGTGCTTCTATCCAGTTGGTGTTGGAAACACTCAGGGAGTTGGTGCTTCCTTCTAGTTGGTGCTAGAGAAACCAGGGAGTTGGTGCTTTTTTCTAGTTGGTGCTAGAGAAACCAGGGAGTTGGTGCTTCCTTCTAGTGGGTGCTAGAGAAAACAGAGAGTTGGTGCTCTCAGCAAGTTGCAGCTTGCAAAATAGAGGTTGTAGCC
>JZKD02S1618319.1:58003-77914 GCA_000966675.3 Picea glauca
ATAGACGACTACATTAGTTGGTCTTGCCGAAACTTTTGTATAAAGAGATACTGGTAAAACTGATACGTCTTACATTGTTGCTCCATACAACAGCAAGGAAGTTGCGTTTCCTGGTTAAAAAAAAACAATACAAAGTATTAGCCTTTTCAGCCATTGTTCATACAATTAACAACCAGTTAGGGTCAAATTTGTACTTTCACTATAGATCATACCGCTATACCATGGTGTTTGCAAGATTTTGGCTGTGTATATTCCAGAAAACGATTCCTCAAAACTCAAGTTGTCTATGCCAGTCAGTCCAGTGTTATAAAAATTATCACCTTAGAAACGCATGGCATTCTCCACTATCATGTGCATGTAAATAATGAAACGAGCGGACAGTAAAGAATGAAACGATGGGACAGTTGATGGTTAATTATCTAAATGTGTTATTCTACAGGTCAATTATTTAAACGTGGTAATTATATGGTGTTATAGTAATTTTTTAATATGATTTCGTAAATGTTAAAAAGTAAACAGGTTAACGGATGCATTAAAAAATACAAGGAAGTTATGAAGAGTAAATCACATTCATTGATTTGGGAGGACTACTAAGAATATGCCAGCATCTTCAATTGTTAGCCATTGGATTAAAATATTAAAAGGTGATTAATTGTGCCCATTGTCAATAGTTGTACGCCTTTCGACTTAATTAGTTTGTTATTTTTTAATGAACAATTTAGAAGAGGTATTCTATGTAGACTTAGTTGTTTTTCTATTTTGATGAAATTTTCAATTTTGGATTGATATAATTAAAATTTTTAAAGTATTTATATGGATTTAGCACTCTCCACTGTACCTACTGCAAAATAATTGTGTAATACTAATTAGATATTTACAATTTCATTAATTCAAAATGATTTTTACTAGATAAAAATTTTAAATGTCAATTTCCTTTCTAGTTATTTTGAGAACTTAAAAATAACAATTTATAAAAAAGTTATTTTTAAAACAAATAAAAAATATCTTAACTTGTTGATAAAAATCTATTTTTAAAAAGAAAAGGATAATCAACACAGAACAAGTTTATAAACCTTGTCACCCCTTAAAATAAAAAGATGGAGGCTTTAGGAGTAGTGGCTACAGGAGGCAGGCCTACTAAGGGATAGGTTACAATAAAGAGGAATCATGTAAGGTACCAGATCTATTATATTAGAAGAAAAGAGATATAATGTAGAGAATAACATTGAGATAGCAACAGTAGATGGAAATATTGCAGAGATAACAACGGAAAAACAAATTATATCGAACCACAACGCCAAAATTATAATTTTATTGATAGGAAACAATGTTCACTTGCCTCTTCGAGGGGGAAACCTCTAGCAGAGAAGAGTTGTATTACAATAATTCTTAAGACAAATACTTCTCATGCCTCTTTCTCTTATTTACACTAATTCTATCTTCTAAAGAACCTTCTAGCTGAAGATATTTCTAGAAGCGGAAGCTTCTATTAGGTATTCTTACATTGACTTGTTCTCATTTTTTAAATAGGATTTATGATCTAGGTGGATATCAGTGGCCACCCACCTTTTCCAACTAGCTCAAAACAATTTTCTGGCAATTTTGGCAATTTACTATTTTTAGCAGGTTTTAACTTCCGGGGCCATTTTGAGGGCCTAAATGAAGGTTTTTCGATATTGAGATTCTCACGGTCATAGATCATAGATCTAACGGTCATGATCGATCGCTAGATCCAAAACTTCCCTTCACAATGAGGCTTCATAGCTTCAGGGTTTCCTTAACTCTCTACAGTTACGAACCTAACTCACTAAATAGCCGAATTCTTGAGGATCCAACGGCTAGTAATTACTCACTGATCTACGGTGTAGTTTCATGTTCTGACTTCAGGCTTAGGGGCTCTCTTAAGATAAATAGCTCAGATCTTCCAAAGTGACGAAGCTCGAAGGTCTCTGGGTTTTAACGAGTACACATCTTAGGTTGATCAGACGGTTGTGGGAATATCTACTCTTCATTATCAGATTTCATCTATTGTTTCCTTCAAAAGATTTCTAACTCTTGATTTCCCCTCTTGAACCCTGTGCACATTGTTTCTCCTGAGATTTTCCTTTTGAAATGAACTCCAGCTCTTAATAGTGTATCCATCCTGAGCTCTAGATTCTAATTGTTGGGTGCACGCTTGCACCTCCCTTGTGAAGGCTCACACTATCTTTCCTAATCTTTGTTCTTCTGAAAACAAAAGACCTTTTCCCAACTTGAGAGGGTCTATGTTCACACCAAGTGTTGTTTCTTCTAAAGTTGGGCTTTCAAGGAGCATGTCTATGCACTTCTGGAGTTGGCTCTAGAAGTGTTTCATTGTGACACCTAGAAGAGAAAGTTCAAGTTTCTTACAAAACTTATCAAATAATTCTCAGAACAGACCTTCACTCGTTGCAAAATTTGTTCATCACTTTAAGAGTTAGTTTACAAAGTACAGAGTAAGCTTATGATTTCCACTATGTATTGAGATTTATCTCTCCACTTCTTTTCTCAATCAATTATATATATATATATATATATCGATTATGCTAACTCATAATGTTTGATTACTTGATTTGTGCATTGGAGGGTTGTTCATTTTAATTAAAGAACAATGCTTGTATTTCCTTGGAAAAAGAGAGATATATGTTTAATGGTGTCTTGTATTTAATTGATGAATTTGGTTAATGGTGTATTGCATTTGGTTAGTTATGGTCTCCATAACTTTTAAGAGAAAGAAAAATTGATTGGTATTTGGGAATTTAATTTTTAAATTGTGTTATGATTTAGGACTTTATTGATATTAATTATGAGTCTATATTTGAGTTTGGATAAGGGAATTAGATGCTTCCTTGTTCCTCATAAAAGTCGCCAGTATTGAGACCTTAAGTGGTCAAAATCAATCGGATGAATCCTATACTTGAGCGTTGATTATGTGTCTTGGAGGTCCTAACCTTGCAAGTAGATTGGATGGGTAGATATTCTTGATCGCCTTGTATGATGTTTTCTTTTTTAGTAGCAATGATGTTGTGTAATGGAACTTGTTGTGATTGATCTTGAATAATTGTGATGTTTTACTCTTGTTGTAGGTGATTTTATGTGATATGGCATATCCTTAATACATTGAAGTTGTATCTAAATCTAGTTGTGCAATGAGATGAGTGAAATAGAATGTGTATTGTTGAAGTATGTTAATGTTGTGTTTCACTTGTTCCATTGATGTTGAAAAAAAAAATATCTCATATTGTTTCTCAATTACTTATATGATGTAACAAAGGAGTTGTTACATATGGTATTAGAGCAAGGTTCAACCCCGTGACATTGGATCATTTCACCATCCACTGTGTTAAACTAAATGATTGAATTAGGTCGCTAATAAGAAAATATGAAATTGTTCTTGCAGGTAATCATGGTTAGAGGACACAGGGTAGGTAGACAACATGGTGCTGGAAGAAGAGGTGTGACACCTTCTATAATACCCATTCCATAAGGGTCTAATCCCCATATAGATGAACAAAATGATGAGGAAGAATAGGTTGTTGTGGGAGATGTGGTAATTTTGATGAGATCCTTCAAGAGGATGTTCAAGGCATTGATTAACCACCTGGATAGAGATGATGGAAAAGCATCTGTACCCAATGAGAGTTCACAATGTGCTCCATATGGTAGTGGTAGTATACACAGAGAAATCGAGAAGATGAAGTTTCCCAAGTTCATGGGTGCCATGGACGACTTAGTCGTCGAGGCATGGTTGGAGAATATGATGATGCGATTTTCACTTCGTGATTACACCTCCAACATGAAAGTTTGCATGGAGGTATTCCAGTTGAAGGGGAGTGCTCTTGTAGGGTGGAAGATGCTCCTACCTCAACTAAACATGGTTGTCGAAGACATGTCATGAGAATTGTTCAAGGAATGGTTCTGGGAGAGGTATATGTCTGAGGAATTCATTGAGCGTCAACTTAATGAGTTCAATTCCTTACAATAGGGTAGTTGTATGGTGACATAGTACAAGGCCAGATTCATGAATCTACTTAGGTATGCTCCATATCTGAACATAGAGAAGTTAAAGGTTAATAAGTTTTTGTTTGGCCTTAACTTCAACATTCATGCAAAGGTACAGATCTTAATGCCTAATTCATTGCATGATGTCGTTCAGAAGGCCCTCATAGATGAGGAAGAGTTGAACAGCGGGGTTCGGGGCATGACTCCTTATAGACACTCTTCAGGACATAGAGATACGCCCATAGGACCTATGTTCACGACAACACGATGACAAACTCCTCAACTAAGGACTCATTACAGAGGACCACAACAGTAGCAACAGTTTAGACATGTTCAATAAAAGAGACAAGGATCACAGAATGTTAGGCCAACAACTTCTACTTCATGGACCAGGACCATTGGACCAAAAAATGGATGTTGGACAAGTGGTGAGCCAAACTACCAGCAATATTTTCCAATTGAGAAGGTTAGAGCAGCAATATATTCAAGATCCACTACATTGGGAGATTTGGGCAAGGCCCATAGGATACATGCAATGGTGAACAACTGTCAGGATGAGCAATAGTCCACCATTCTAAACATTTTAGGTACTATCACAGACCAAAATTTTAGTATATTGATAGCTCCAGGTGTTACAGAGAGATTTATCTCTAATACAATGCTAAAGAGAATTAAGGTAAAGGCAGTTGAGAATTAAGGTAAGGACCAATTTGGAATCTCGAATTTTAGTCATTACTGTAATCTTTCAAAGTTGATAGAAAACAAAAGAGGAAAGATGATGTGCATGGACAAAAAACGAGCATGCGTGACTTGGGAATTTAACCCTAGTCTCAATATAACCGCAATTAGATAGCAGTTACTTTGTTTCCTTTGTATAAAGAGAGATTTTGTACGCCCCAAAGAGGGGTTACGGGAATTATGAGCAAGTAGGAATCTCAGAGTAGTAGTTGTTTCCTTAATTTTAGTTGTAACCATTTTCTTGATTTTAAATGAAGATAACAGAGAAAAATTGATCCAATGTATGGTGTGGATAGTGTTTGCAATTTCTCTGTTGTTGTTTTAATCTTTTCAATAATGAATGAATTTTTCTATGAGTGTATGTAGCTTTGAAATTCTTTCATAAGAATTTAAATCGCTTTTCTTTGTGAGCCGGTGCAAGGTGTACACACAGTCCGCAAGGAGTGCATTGACAGGGTATGTTTCGACTTGTAAATCTCAAGAGCAATATCATAGGATTTCATTTGCAAGGAGTGCAAAGTGACTACTGCAAGAAGTGCACAGTCATCACAAGAACCCAGATTTGTGTAAAGATCTATTGCAAAGAGTGCACAAATCTGTAATTCGACGAAGATTCGAAGAAACTTCGTAAAGAAGTTGAAGGACGAGTGCAGAGGAATGCAAAGAGGGAAAGAAAGAATTATTTTCAAGATGATTTGGATCTCAGTTTGATAAATTTCCTAAAAAAGAAATAAGTGCTTTGAAGATCGAAATATTTGAGGAGATCAAGCTCAGGAAGGGTATCACTTTCAAAGAAGTGCGAATGATATCCAAGAAATGGACTCGTAGGAAAATGAAGGTTGATTCCTTTAAATTTTCTGGAAATCTTCTAAGTCTGAAGGAAGCGTAGTTCAGGAGGAAAGATCATAGCTATTCGATCTAAACACCAAGAGAACAAATCTCATTCATTCAACCCGAGCAACAGAGAAGAGATCTTAGCCGTCTGATCTATGTGCAGAAGGATCATAGTCATCCAATCAAGGTAAAGTGAACTAAAATTAAATATGTGAAAGTAGATAGGGGGAACAAGGTCAAGAAATTATGAAATCATCGAAACCATCCATCAAGATAGGACACATGGTGTGAGAGCAACATTTCACTGACTTGCAGGGGAAAAGGTCAAAGGGTAGAGTCGTGAGGATTTGTGAAGTGTAAACTTGCGAAAGGATCACAGTCGTTGATCGTTATGAAGTCATCGGGACCATCCATTGTCAAGGAGGACACGTGGCGAGAGATCAACATTTCGTTGACTTTTGACTTGGAGGAGACAAAGGTTGAGTCATGAGAACACACGAAACGTGAAATCATGACTTGATCTAAATTGTTGGATCAAGGGATACCGCGAGCCATCGATTTGGTCTCGTCGAAGATTCAATACTTGGAAGAGAAGAGGTCAACCAACCTCCAAAGTTGTGAAACGTGAAATCACTACATGATCTGAGATGTTGGATAAAGAAAGTTTGGGAGTCGTTGATCTAGGGCCATCACAATTTCGAGTATTAGAAGAATGGAGGCAAGGAGATTCCAAGGTCACAAAACGTGAAACAATAACTTGATCACAGTCGTCGATCAAAGAAAGATCTAGACCGTCGATCCAACATCATCAAAATTTCAGGTATCAAGGGAACGAAAGTAGAAACACTCTTAGAGTCATGACACACGAAATCATGACGCATATTTCACTTAAGTTATTTGTCACCGCCAACGGTCACATGAGGGAAGGGTTTAAGTAGAGGAGAGCTAGCGCCTAATTATGTTGAATCTTTAAAGCATTAAGGAGAAGTCTGCAGGTTCTATAGAACCTGTGTCTTAAGAAGAAGGGGGCCTATTCAGTTAATTGAGGTTCCTAAGGGGACAAAGAGTCAATCAGACTCAGGTTCTTGATCGATCCTAGACCGGGAGGTCGCACAACCCTTAGGGTAGAAAGGGGGTCTACATCAAGTGGTATCAAAGATGATTTTTGTCTATGGATTTCAGGTGAAGGAGAAAAAGAGATCGAAGTTATACTCTGTGTGTAAGAGACAGTCAACACAGTGCCACTGAGGAGATGAGGGGAGACACCTTTAGCCAATCGTGTTGTAGAAAGAGAGATGTGAGAACTTTGTGCAAGGTTGGAAGCGATGGAAGCAAAACAGAGAAGAGAACATGATTTTGGAGACGTCAGTGATGTAGAGAGCGAAGATGTAGAATCCGAAGAATCTATAGGGGAACACATTGCCGAAGAATACTTACTAAGAGCAGTTGTTATATTGGGAGCTAGAGCCAAGATAGAGGTCCCAATGTATGAAGGCAATTTGGATTTTGAAGAGCTGCTAGATTGGATAAGGTACATGGACAAATATTTTGATTATGAAGATGTCGATGGGGAGGAAAGGGTGAGACATGTTGTCACCAGGCTTAAAGGACACGCATCACTGTGGTGGGATGAACTGCAGGCTGAGAGGCGAAGTAGAGGCAAACAAAAGTTGAAGAATTGGGACAGAATGGTAGCCAAGATGAAGGCTAAATTCATGCCCAAAAATTATCAGATCAACCTATTCATGAAGCTATATAACCTGAGACAGAAGGGTATGATAGTCAAAGAATGCACATAGGAGTTCTACAAGATGAACATCAGAGATTTACAAAGAGAGAGGGACAAAGAAAAAGTTGCTAGGTATATGAACGGCCTGAGGTATGAAATCCAGGATGAGCTCAGCATGATGTAGGTAAAGACAGTAGAGGATGCTTATCAGTTTGCACTAAAGGCAGAAGAGAAGTTGTCCAGAAAACAAAGCAAGTGAGGTAGAGGTAAAATCTTAGCCCTAAACAATGGCAAGGGAGTTTTCCATGACAAGGTGCATAATTCCAAAGATGAGGCTGAAAATCCACATAGTCACTCAGAAAGAGGAGGAAGTTCCCAAGGAAGATAGGATGGTGGAAGAAACTCTTCTAGAGGGAGAGGCAGAGGATGAATAATATGTTATGCCTATGGAAAGACAGGGCACATGTTTTGGGAATTCCCCGAGAAAAAGAAAGGAGGAGAAGCTCACATTTCGAAAGCACAAAGAGGGAATGTTGAAGTAGAAGGATCAGAGGATGGAACATCCTTGATGATGAGAAAGGTTCTCTTAAAACAAGAGGCAGAAGTTAAAAAGATAGCACAAAGGAACAGTCTATTCAGGACAACTTGCAAGACTAAATACAGAGTATGCAAGGTGATAATTGACAGTGGGAGCACTAATAACTTAGTATCCATGGAGATGGTGGAGAAATTGGAGCTGGAGACAGATGCACACCTAGAGCCATATAAAGTCTCATGGTTATAGAAAGGACAGCAGGTAATGGTTACTAAACAATGCTTGGTTGAATTTAAGATAAGAGGATATAGAAATGAAATTCGGTGTGATGTAATTCCCATGGATGTATGCCATATTTTTTTGGGAAGACCATGATAGTTTGACAAGAATTTCATTCATGATGGGAGGAAGAATACATACACCTTAGATAAGAATGGTAGGACCCACATGTTGCTGCCAATATAGGAGAAGAAAGTGAAAGGGGAATCTAGCACAATCATACTTCTCATGAGTGGGAAGGAACTCCTAAAAGAAGTTAAGAAAGAACATGAGATGCAGTTTGATATGGTGAGGAAACACAGAGTCATATTTACTAGTACTTTGATGGATGATTTGCCTGAAGAAGTTCAGGAATTGTTGGAAAATGTTTGCTACATAGTGGTGGATGAGTTGCCTAACTCATTACCACCCATTATAAGTGTCAGCCATCATATTGATTTGATACCAAGAGAAAGTCTGCCAAACAAAGAGACATACAGTCTGGCACCTCAAGAGAATGAGGAGGTAAAGAACCAAGTCCAAGAATTTTTAGACAAGGGGTTGTTCAGAGAGAGCTTGAGCCCATGCACAGTGCCAACTGTGTTGAGTCCAAATAAAGATGGAGGATGGAGAATGTGTACAGACTCGAGAGCCATCAACAAGATCATTATCAAGTATAGATTCCCTTTGCCAAGAATAGATGATTTGATGGACTATTTAAGTGGGGCAAATTTCTTTTCTAAGATAGATTTGAAAAGTGGATATCACCAAATCAGAATGAGAGAAGGTGATGCGTGGAAGATAGCCTTTAAGACAAATGAAGGTTTCAATGAGTGGCTTGTTATGCCATTTGTCTTAACCAATGCCCCAAGGACTTTTACGAGGTTGATGAATTAAATACTAAAAGATTTAATTGGAAAGTTCATGGTTGTGTATCTAGATGATATACTGATCTTTAGCAAGACTAGAGAGGAGCACTTGAGGCACCTGACACTAGTGATGAGGAGACTACAGTAGGATAAGTTGTTGATAAACCTGAAGAAGTACTCTTTTATGAAGACAKGACTCATTTACTTGGGTTTTGTGATCTCTTCAAATGAACTGAAGATGGATTCGGAGAACGTGAAAGCAATCAAAGAATGGTCATCGCCAAGGGGMATGTTTGAGGTAAGAAGCTTCCATGGATTAGCGAGTTTCTATAGGAAGTTCATCAGATATTTTAGTGGAATTTGTGCACCAATGATGGATACATTGAAGAAGAGGCACAAGTATTTTAAATGGATAGAGGAGGCCGAGAAGAGCTTCAATACAATGAAGGAGAAAGTAATGGAGAAACCATTTATGGTCTTGCCAAATTTTGAAAAGACGTTTCAGGTAAGGTGTGATGCAAGTGGCATTGTGATTGGAGGAGTTTTGAGCCAGGACAATAGATCTGTTGCTTACTTCAACGAGAAGTTGAACGAGACGAAGAGAAAATACTCGACATATGAAAAGGAGTTTTATGCCATAATCAAAGCCTTGAATAAATGGAGACATTACCTTGTCCCACAATAATTTGTCTTCTATAGCGATAACCAAGCTTTACAATTCATAACCAGACAGGAAAAATTGAATTAGAGGCATGCGAAGCGGATTGAGTATATGTAGAATTTTACTTTTTTCATAAAAAATATTGTTGGGAATGATAACAAAGTTGTCGATGCATTGAGTAGGAGATATTTGACTCTGCAGGAATTTCAGGTAAAGACCTTAGGGTTTGAACACCTTGAGGAAATGTACAGTGATGATCCAGACTTCAAGGAAGTATATGAAGCATGCGTGAATCTTGTGCTAAGAGATAGAAGCCAATGGACATAGTATATGATTCAAGAGGGATTTTTGTTCAAGGGAAATCAATTGTGCATACCAAAATGATCAATGAGGGACAACCTTTTGAAGGAAAAACATAGTGGAGGATTGGTTGGACATTTCAACCATGGTAAGACATTTTCATAGTTGAGCACCTCATACTATTGACCGAGTATGAGAACAGTGATAAAATTCATGAACAGATGTAGAATCTACCAACATGCAAAATGTAAAAGACAGAACATTGGATTGTATCAACCATTTCCCATACTAGAGAGGCCTTGGGATGCAATAAGCATGGATTTTGTGTTGGGACTGCCAAGAACACAAAGAGGATGCAATTCCATATTTGTGGTGGTGGATAGATTTTCTAAGATGGCACACTTTATCCCATGTCAGAAGACCAGTGATGAAACACATGTTGAAAACCTGTTTTTCAAGGAAGTTGTGAGACTTCACGGCCTACCCTGAAGCATTGTCTCGGACAGAGACACAAAATTTGTTGGTCATTTTTGGAGAACAATGTGGGAGAAGTTGGGGACAGATTTTTCCTTCAGCTCAGCTTATCACCCTCAAACAGATGGGCAGACTGAGGTGGTAAACATAAGTTTGGGAAACTTATTGAGGAGTTTGGTCATTGAGCACCATAATCAATGGGATCAGATTATGCCACAAGAAGAATTTGCATACAATGACTCTCCAAACAGGATAAATGGGAAGAGACCATTCCAAATATCATATGGAATGAAAACCAGGGGAATATCTGATTTGAGAGACTTGGGACAGAGTGAGATCAGAAGCACTGGAGAAGAATATTTTGCTGCAGAAATGCAGAAGCTCCATAGCCAGATCAGGGGAAAGTTGCAGAATTATAGCCAAGAGTATAAATGCAGAGCTGATCAACATCATAGAAAACTCCAATTTGAAATAGGAGATCAGGTTCTAGCACATCTCAGGAAGGAAAGGTTCCCTAGGGGGACATATAACAAGCTAAAGATTAAGAAGATAGGACCATGTAAGATCTTGAGGAAGTTTGATGCAAACGCCTATGAGATTGACTTTCCAGATGATGTGGGCATATCACCCATATTCAACATCTCATATTTTTATCCTTATAGGAAGGATGACACAGAGGGATCAACAAATTAAGAGAATATTCAGTGGGAGAAACAAATGCCTATAGCAAAAAAACCATAGATGGAAAGGATCTTTGATCAGAGGATTGGTAAGAAGAGTAAGAGGAAGACCTATTTTGAATATATGTTCAAGTGGAAGGGACACCCAATAGAATATGACAATTGGGAGAGTGAAGTTGGTATCTAGAAGCATGGAAAGTCAGTGCAGGAGCTCATGGACAGGAGTCCATGATTTTTTTCCCGGGGGAGTATGATGCAGGAGCATCGTCAGCAAGTACATGTGGTAGGACAACTCAGCACCTAAGGACCAATTTGGAATCTCGAACGCTGGTCATTACTGTAATATTTCGAAGCTGATAGAAAACAAAAGAGGAAATATCACGCGCATGGACAAAAAACAAGCACACGTGACTTGGGAATTTAACCATAGCCTCAATGTAACCGCAATTAGATAACATTTAGTTTGTTTCTTTTGTATAAAGAGAGATTTTGTACACCCAAAAGAGGGGTTACAATAATTATGAGCAAGTAGGAATCTCAGAGTAGTAGTTGTTTCTTTGATTTTATTTGTAACGATTTTCTTGATTTTGAATGAAGATAACAGAGAAAAATTGATCCAATGTATTGTCTGAATAGGGTTTGCAATTTCTCTAATGTTGTCTTAATATTTTCAAGAATGAATGAATCTTGCTACGAGTGTATGTAACTTTTAAATGCTTGCATAAGAATTTAAACCACTTTTCTTCGTGACCCGGTGCAAGGTGTGCACATAGTCCTCAAGGAGTGTCTTGATAAGGTCTGTTTCAACTCGTAAAGCTCAGGAGAAATAACCTAAGATTTCCTTTGCAAGGAGTACAAAGTGACTGCTGCAAGAAGTGCACAATTGTCGCAAGAAATCAAATATGTGTAAAGATCTATTGCAAAGAGTGCACAAGTATGTAATTCGATGAAGAGTCGAAGCAAATATGCAAAGAATTCGAAGGATGAGAGCAAAGGAACACCAGGAGGGTGAGAAAGAATTCTTTTCAAGAATATTTGGATCTGAGTTTGATGAATTTCTCGGAAAAGCAAGAAGTGTTTGGGAGATCGAAATATTTGAGGAGATCAATCTCATGAGGGGTAGCACTTTCCAAGAAGTTCGAACAAGATCCAAGAAATAGACTTGCTAGAATGTGAAGGCCAATTCCTTTAAATTTTTCAGAAATCTTCTAAGTCTGAAGGAAGCGTAGTTCAGAAGGAAAGATCGCAGTCATCCAATCTAAGTGCCAAGAGAAAAAATCTCGGTCATTCAAACTGAGTGACAGAGAAGAGATCTTAGTTGTCTGATCTATGCGTAGAAGGATCGTAGGCACCCGATGAAGGTAAAGTGCACTAACATTATATCTTTGAAAGTACACAGGGGGAAAAAGGTCACAAAATTCTGAAATCATCGAAACCATCCATCAAGACATGACACATGGCGAGAGAGCATCATTTCACTGACTTGTAGTGGGAAAAGGTCAAAGGGAAGAGTCGTGAGGATTCATGAAGTGAAAACTTGTGAAAGTATCACAACCGTTGATCATTCTGAAGTCATCAGGACCATCCATTGTCAAGGAGGACACGTGGCGAAAGATCAACATTTCGCTGACTCATGAATTGGAGGAGTCAAAGGTTGAGTCATGAGAACTCACAAAACGCAAAATCATGACTTGATCTGAACCGTTGGATCAAGGGATACCATGAGCCATCGATCTAGTCTTGTCAGAGATTTGGGACTTGGAAGAGCAGAGGTGCGCCAACCTCCAAAGTCACAAAACGTGAAATCGTAACATGATCTGAGCCATTGGATCAAGAAAGATTGTGAGCCGTCGATCTAGCGCCATCACAATTTCAGTTATCAGGAGAATGGAGGCAAGGAGGTTCCAAAGTCATGAAATGAAAAAACGCAACTTGATTGCAACTGTCAATCAAAGAAAGATATGGATCGTCATTCCAGCATCATCGAAATTTTAGGTATCGAGGGAACATAAGTAGCAATACTCCCAGAGTCACGACACATGAAATCACGACACACCTTTCACTTAAGTGTGTGGTCACTGACATCGACCATGCGAGGGGAGGGGCTTAGCTAGAGGAGAGCTAGCGCCTAATTATGCTAAAGCTTTAAAGAATTAAGGAGAAGCCTACGGGTTCCATAGAACCTGGGCCTTAAGAAGAAGGGGGAATATTCAGTTAATTGAGGTTCCTGAGGGGACAAAGAGTCAATCAAACTCAGGTTCTTGATCAATCCTAGATCGGGAAGTCGCATGGACCTTAGGGGAGAAGGGGGTTCTACATCACATCGGTGAAGAGAATTAAGGTAAAGGCAGTCGAGCAGGATGAATTCAAATAAGTAGAAATGGTATTGGGTGCCAAACAGAAGGTTGGAGGAAAGGTTACAGACTGTAGTGTTAACTTGGGAGAATTTTTAATGAAGGTGGATCTTATTTCATGATCTTAGGATATTATGACATAGTGAGTGGTATGGATTGGTTAGAGTCGCATGATGCAATACTTAATTGTAAGATGAAACGGTTAAGTTTGATGGATGATTTGGGACAAAGTAGAGTGATTGTAGGGAGAAACCAAGGATTGTCCTTGAGGTTTATTTCTTCCCTACAATTGCAAAGGAGTATGCACAAGGGATGCRAGTTATATGCAATCTTAGCACTAAATGAAAAGGGTGAAGTAGAAGGACTAGAAAACTTTCATGTAGTTCAAGAGTTTGCAGACATGTTTCTAGAAGATTTGCCAGGTTTACTACCCGAAAGAGAACTAGATTTTACAATAGACTTGAAACCTTGAACTAAACCTATTGCAAGAACTCCTTGTTGGACATCAACCCAAAATTACAGGAGTTGAAATACAATTGAAGGAATTGTTGGAATTGGGACTTATACGTCCAAGTTTGTTCCTTGGGGTGCACCATTTATTTTCCTAATAAAGAAGGATGGATCGTGGATACTTTTTATTGACTATCGTCAATTGAAAAAAGCAAGGATCAAGAACCAGTATATGATGCCAAGAATAAATGATTTGTTTGATCATATGAAAGGGGCCGATGGTATTTTTAAATATTTACTTGAGATCAAGATATCACCAACTATGGATTAAAGAAGAAGATATCCCTAATACCCCTTTTAAGATGAGATTTGGACACTATGTGTTTACAGTTTTTCCATTCGTATTGAAGAATGCCCCAGGGGTATTCATGAGTTTGATGAATGGGGTGTTCCGTGAATACTTGGAAAATTTTGTTCAAGTATTTATTGATGACATATTGATTTATTCTCGGAAAAAATAAGAACATGACGAACATTTAAGATCATTCCTAGAGTGTCTACAAGAAAAAAAATTGTACGGAAAACTATCGAAATGTTTTTTTTACCAATCGAAGATCCATTAATTGATACATATCATATCTTGTGAAGGTATCGTTGTGGATCCAGTGAAAGTGGAGGATATTATGGAATGGACAACACCAACAAATGTACAAGAAGTATGTAGTTTTATGGGTTTAGTAGGATATTACTGATGATACGTTGAAGGTTTTTTGAAGATAGACAATCGAATCACGAAATTTTTGAGGAAGAACAAGAAGTTCGTATCGACTGAGAAAAGCACGAAAGCATTTCAAAATATCAAGGAGTTGTTGACAACATTGTCGATACTAAAATTCCCCAACATGGACAAGGAATTCTTGGTATGCACATATGCATCCAAGGAAGGTTTAGGTGGAGTTTTGATGCAAGATGGTCAAATGATCGCTTAAATCTCAAGGAAATTGAGAAAGCATGAAGAGAAATACACAACGCATGACCTATAATTATTATCAAT
The DNA here is from genome assembly GCA_000966675.3 of Picea glauca. Lineage (NCBI taxonomy): Eukaryota > Viridiplantae > Streptophyta > Pinopsida > Pinales > Pinaceae > Picea > Picea glauca. The sequence continues at coordinate 72,960 of JZKD02S1618319.1, forward strand.
TGTATATTCCTTGAGAGTTTTGAGACATTATCTAATTGGAAAAAAATTCAAATTAAAGACATATCATTGTGGATTGCAACATATTTTTGACATAGAGTGACTTGAATGCGCGACAAAGGCATTGGTAATAATTACTTAGTGAATACTATTTTGAAATTACTTACATTAAAGGAACTGTGAACCGAGTGGCAGATGCATTGTGTAGGAGACCACACATATTTTTGGTATTACCTTTTAAGACGAATCTTCGAGAAAAGATTCTAACTCTACAAATCGATGATGACTGGTATAAAGAAGTTAAGAATAATATTGGACAAGATACCATGATGGTACCGAAGTATGAAGGATATTCACTAGACAATGATGGACTATTGATATTTAACAGAAGAATTTATGTATCACCTAACAATGAACTAAGAAGTTTGATATTAAGTGAATTGCATCAAGCAATATACATGGCTCATACGGGAGTCACGAAGATGAAGGCATATATTAAGCCTTTATTCTTCTCGAAGGGAATGAAAGAAGACATAGTTAGTTACATGGCGACATTTCTAGAATGTCAGCAAGTGAAGGTTGAACATAGACATCCAGCAGGATTGTTACAACCACACGCTATTCCTGAATCGAAATTGGAATTCATTTCGATGGACTTTATTTTTTGATTTCCACTGATGGCAAGGAGACACAACTCGAGTTTTTTTGTAGTTAACACTGAGGAAGAGTGCACACTTTATTCCAGTACGTACAACATATTAGGTACTAGATGTAGCCAGATTTTTTGTTAAGGAGATTGTGAGATTGCATAGAGTACCTAGAATAATTATATTTGATCGGACAGTTTTGGACCAGTTTTCAAGAGGCTTTGGGAACACAACTAAACTTTAGCACAACTTATCACCTTGAGACAGATGGGAAAATAGAAAGAAAAAATCATACTTTGGAGGATATTTGGGTATGTACATAATGGACCAACCAAAACGTTGGGAAGACCTATTTCCACTAGTGGATTTAGCTTACAACAACAACTATCAGAGCACGATTAATATGGCCCTGTTTTATTTTCTCTACGAGCGACTATGTCAGACACCATTGAGTTGGGATTGAATTGAGGATAGGGATCTGGTAGGACCAGAATTGATTCAAGAAATGGAAGAACAGATGCAATTAATAAAACAAAGGATTAAAGAAATGCAAGATCAACAAAAGAGTCATGTTGATGTGCATCATGTAGACTGTAGTTATGAAGTTGGAGACAAAGTCTTCTTTTAGGTAAAACCGCAAAAGAGTTTGATCAAGTTTGAAAAGGGTGCTAAACTCTCTCCTAGGTTTGTGGGACCTTTTGAAGTTGTGGAAAAGAATGGGCATGTGGCTTATCGAATAACCTTGTCTGATTCTTTGAGGCATATGCATGATGTATTTCATGTATCTGTTTAGAGACATTATATTATTGATCCTTCACATGTCATTGACATGAGTTATTTGTAGGTGTCGAACGAGGATGCTCTCATGGTGGAGCCAATCCACATTTGGGACCATTGCATTCACTAGCTATGATGTCGAATAATCGATCAGGTCAAGGTCCAGTGGGAAAACAATAGTCCACACTTGGCTACTTGGGAGGACGCATACGAGATGCGTCAACAATTTTCTTACTTGTTTGATATAATAGACATATAGATCTATGTCAGATACATTTATTTACATGATTTTATATACTGTACAAACTTTGAGACGAAGTTTAAAACAAGTTGGGGTGTATGTAACATCCTACTCTACTGAGCATACTTTTATTGACTTATTCTTTGAGGACACGTGTGTACAATTGATCCGGTTATGGTATATTATGATTTTGTTTCGCTTATGGGTTATATGTATGATGATGATGATGATGATGTGTTGTGACTTATTATTATTTTGATGTATATATTGACATATGTTATTAATGAACTTTCCTGTCTGCGCAGGACACATGACAAGTTATGGATCTTGATGGCATCAATGGGCTTGCTCGGACTCTAGATTGAGTTAGGGAGTGGATTGTATTTATTTGAAAATTTCATTTTATGCACATGTGATGTATGATGGATTTAGTATGATTTATGCATATGGATTATTGACATTTTTTTTGTCAATGGATGAAAGCTTGATGATGCTTGCTAATTCAAATCAAATAAGGAGTAAAGGGGTCATGCACAGAAACCAAACATTGAGGGAGAGGTGTGGCAGCGTCCCTTTCACAGCCTACTAGCCCTCTCGTAGTGGATAGAATTGTAGGTTAACAATTACCTATTTTTGGTGATCCATGATGTTGTGAGGGTAGACTGAGATAGTTTCTCATGAATATTTATAAGGGTCATGCAACAAGGAAGATTCCTCATTCCTTAGAAGCCCTTAGTTTCTCACAAGGTCGACCAAATGGAGGTTTGACTCCAAGGGGGGCCAAAAAAACTTCCAAAACAAGTCAACCACGAGTGGCACCTTTGGAGCATGGAAGTGTGTCTTCAAGGGCACGTCGTGTAATTAAAACGTGAGTCAGTAAATCTAGGTGGCCTTGGAAGCATGTAAATATTTAGATCTTGTTGGGTTAACTAATAAATTAAACAATAGATTTTAATTGAAAATCCTAACAAGAGTATAATCCTAAGTTTAACTCTAAAATTAAATAAATGACTAAATTATTTGTGAGATGAGTTAAATATTTGAGATAAATCAAAGTTTAGGGAATGGTAAGTAAAAATATAAAAATTTGATAAAATGCACATGTGTGCATGAAATTAATAAAATGGCATTTTAAATAAAAATAAATAATAACTTAAGAGAATGTGTGTGCATAGAATAGAATATTGATGTCTACCCACCACTAGTCTAACTAGAATAAGACTCATAATCCAACTCTAACTAGGGTCTAGTTAGGAGACACCCATTAATTAAGGGATTGGGGAACTAAGAGACAACTAAGAGGAAAAATAGGAACACATTGGGGAAAATGAGGGAAAATGGATTTAAATAAAAATAAAAAGAGAAATTACTTGTGCAACCTAGGGAGAGTGTGACACATGCAGTGGGTGAATAATTATGTAATTAAATTATTAAAAATTAATGATTATGCATGAGGACATGTGTCGGCGGGAAATATTTCTATAAAACAAATGATGTAGAAGTGAGAAGGGATCGTACCTTTGGGGGAGCATTTTTATGCTCCCAAATTTTTGATTGACTATGTTTTACTTGTGAGAGTTGGGACTCCAAGCTTGTGAAAGAGTGGAATCTCTGCCTTGTGAGGCTAGCTTGGAAGCTATTGTGTTCTTGTTTTTTTGCTTGGCCCCTTTGCATCTCGGGGGGATAAGGGGTAAGAAGAATACCCCTAACTTTGGTTGGGATTTACCAGTGAAGTCTCTGTGATTAGCAAGAGAAGGAAAGGAAGGAGTGCAAGACTTAAGGGCATCTTCATTACACAACTTCCATTGGTCCTGGTATTTTTATATTCTAAATTTATTAATATTACGAGTGTATTAGTATAATTTATTGATGGAGTCACTGTAAATTCATTCGAATGTTGAATGCCAAGTGTTATGTTTTCTACCAAATGAATAATAGTTACAAATTATATTTTAAATCTTTGTTGGAAATTTTTTACGTTTCCAAACTTTAATTGAGCGACCTGATCCTCCTTGTACAATGTGAACTTATATTGTGTATAGCCTATGGTTAAAATCTGTATTTTCATTCATAATTGAAGTATGTTCATCATATGTTTTGTTGAGATTATGTTAGGAATTTAACAATACATTGTTCATTGGTAAGCCAAGCAATTAGTTCTGAATTTTATCATGAGTTTCTTGTTGAATTTCATTTTAAATCCAAACCAATTCTTATGATGGATTCTCCGTCGAAATGAGTACTAGATCCGAAGTTGTATCTTATGTTTAAGTTTTTGATAATTCATCTATGTAGAATGGTGGATCCTTGTTGAAAATTGTTATTCTGGATTTATCTTATATTCCTTATTGATTGTTGAAAAAACCAATATCGTTAGAATCATGGAGTCTTTGTTTATTGTATATTCTAAACCCAAAATTTTTGGGATCATGGGGGCCTGGGTCATTGTGTTTTTCCAACTATGTTCGGAAGTTTGGACTATTTTAATCTTCAGAGTTATCCCTTCCCTTGAAAAATTTATGCATGTGACCATGGGCTAGAACTTAGAGATGGCCAAAAGGGTGTTATTCGGAGCTCCGAGACTTTGGTGCTTCGGAGGTTTTACAACTTCAACACTTGGTTTCACCCCGAGTGATTATCGACCAAATTTTGATGTAAATCAAAGTCAACTGGATGTTTTAGCTTAACCCTACCCTTCCACCTTCCTTTTCTAACCTTTAAGAACTTAATCAAATGGTTGGAGGAGATTCTCCTCAAGAGAGAAACTACGATGGAGTTTCACTCCGAACTTTGAGGCTTTTCCCCACTTCCACAAACTTTAAATTTATCACCTGGATCATCGAACCGCCCAAGAACTTGGGGATATAATGGCTAAAACTTTCCTTGATCAACGACTGAGGTCCACTCCGGAGTTCAAAACTCTAGTATTTTCCCACATTTTTCAAAAATGACTCTATTTTGCTGAAGTACTGAATCCTGAAAAATTCATAGATCAATGGTTCTTGCACCTAGCTCTGATCTACAGCTAGAAGAAACTCTGGGGCTTCGAGCTTCAAAAATTTTTGCTACTTTAATTCATGTTACCTTGGAACTAGTGAAGGATGAACCTAGGGATTTGACGGTCATCGATTAATCATTGACAACGGTCAGGATTAACTACAGAGTCCAAGAGTTTGGGACTTTTCTCACCAAAACAAATTTCACTCACCACCTCCCGATTGGCCAAATTCTTAATAATTGGAATCTATGGACACGTGTACCCAGCATGGATGATAAGGATTTACTCTAAATTT
>JZKD02S1618319.1:99028-113239 GCA_000966675.3 Picea glauca
TGAACTCCATTAAAAAATTTGAAGGGGAGCACCTGTTGGGGAAAGGTAGAATGACGAAAGTGAAAGGTAATTAGGTTTATAATACATCTGACTTTTCCTTTTTATGTGTATCGTAGTTATTTAATTTTTATGCTTTCATCAATTATTAATATTATATACCTTGCTAACTAACATATATTGGTGAATTATGATTTTCTGATACAGTTGGTCGAGAGTGGGATGCACTACATATATACATTGCAAACAATATTGACTGGATGAAGGTATGGATTGATAGATGCATACAATGTGAAGGTAGGTTATCATGTGAAGGGGTGTCTACATTGGTTATAGAAGCTCATCGTAATGGAGATACCAATCTTACACAACAGGAAATTGATTTAGCACATGGTTTGAAAGATAAATAGGCAAGCATTCTATTCATCCAATATAATTTCATTATGTTATTTCATAAATTATTAATGTTAGTGTCGATGTGTTTTTCCCATCCATACATTACAAGTTATGTGAAATATGTTTTATGTGTCTGGCATATTGCAATTGAAACATCACAAGGCTATGTGGTGCAATGGTCGTAAATTTCGCATCAAAAAATTGGATGAAAAGAGGAAAACTTCTTATTGTGGGATAATTGCAGTCTTCGAGGTCACTAATGTTTCCTATAGAAGTGATAGATGTCCCGAAGTCTCTAAAAATCGATACTATGGGTATTTGGAGAACATACTTGAGTGTGACTTTAAATCCTTCAAAATAGCTTTGTTTGATGTCAAATGGTGCAGGCTACGAATGAATGAATGTGATCCCGATAGAACTATTATTCTACATGATAAGAGATTTACCATGGTTAATACAAGGTCATTTGAGCCAAGAACAAATCATTATGTTCTTCCAAGCCAATGCGAACAAATATTCTACTCAGAGGTTCCAGGTAAATCAGGTTGGTCATTTGTTGTTAGGTATGATCCAAGAGGAAGGCCAATACCAATAAAGTATAATATTGTAGAGGAAGAAAATGATCTTGAAGAAGAATATGATGCAGAGGAACAGGTGGCCGATGTAGAAGATGTCTTAGATGAAGAGCCTGAAGGAGATGAACCAAATGTACTAGTAGGAAGCAATGCAAATCTTGATGATGATATCCATGATGAATATATATTGCTTGGAAATGAGTACATTGATGACGATGTTGATATGGTCAACCCTTACAACACCTTATATGAACCAGATGATATGGATGTTCATTTCGATGAAGATGATCAACTAGAAGATTGATGAATGTATTGAAATGTTGAAATATTATATATATAAGGTCAGAAGAGGAGGGAAAGTGGGCGCAAGTGGCAAGGGAAAGATTAATTTGGAGACATTTTCTATTCATTCGAGTACACTAGGTAAACCAAGGACAATACAAATCATGTAAAGGAGGTAAATATTCTTTACTTATTATTTATTATGTTTCTTGTTCAAAAAGTTCTAAAAGAAGTACATATCTCAAACCACTACACATGACCTCTTGAATTGATCTTGTGCCTTAGAATGTAACAAGACTAGTTGATGTAGGAAAGAGTCTTTGTGATTATGAAGAGTGCACTCTAACCTTTGTTGGAGGTTATTTAATCGAAATGGAGAAAAAATTAGACTGATATCAATATGGTAAAGAAAAAGGTTTGGTGTAGTACTCCATAGGATACAAAAATCCCTCTTTTTCGTTGATTTCTTTTGTATACACTTGTGCCCAATAGAGATGTGCACTTCAACAGTACAAGTGTTTCTGAAATTATGAGATGAAAAGTGACTGAGTGACATCCACAATGGGGATCTCCTCCTATTTATAAAAGACTTGACACAACAACAGGTGTGTCTATTGGCACAATAGGGCCGACCTCTTTAAATGGATAATATAATTAATCTTTGCACAATATTAATTATCTTTCACATGGTGGGGCCGACTTGTAACCTTCACAATTAGGGTTAGAACCAATCTTACTCTCAGACAGTATAGCAAGGGATCCACACATCCTCTAGTGCTCAACCACTAGGAACACGTCCACCTGTGCTCATCCACAGGGACGTCTCACTCAACAAATTAACTCAACCGAGTCCATGGGAGTAGCATCTAGAGAACCATATCAAGCTGACTCAACTAAGTTCATATGAGTACAAGGCATGAGACCATCTCAAGACGACTCAACTCAATCCATAGGAGTACAAGGAAGGAGACCACATGTCATCACAATTCAGTCCATAGTCTGACGTACACCCATCACATGCACACACCCAACACATGGGATCTCTCACATAGATCGTCTCAACTCAGTCTAGAGGAGAACGACTTGGAGAATGTCACACGATGTTGCAATCATCAACACATAGGACCACATAAGTTATCTAATCATGTTATTTGGGCAAGGGTTCCCTCAAACATGAAATATACATGAAGATATAGGATTTAATCGATGGCCGAGGGATCTCTCTGTTTGATATAACTTTGTTGGAAATAAGATATTAGGCTAGTTATGAAGAACATGGGTTTGTTTATGGATTTTGAATTGGTTTGGTTGGGACATAAAAGGATCATTGGGAAAATGGAGTCAAAGGTGAAAGACAATTGAAAAAATAAATAACAGAGAATTATGTAACCAGGAAAGATAGTCACATTAGTGGATTCTTATAATTTGTAATATGGAGAGAGGAAAATATTAGGGTTCATTTCAAATACAGAGTAGAGCTTATCCAAATTCTGCATTCAATATTCAGAAGAAAACATAAAAATTGTCTTTAAGCTAGATCAGGGTGTCCTCGACAAATCCTGAGCATACTCTTCTTATAAACAATGAGAACAAAAAAAAAATATGATAAACCAGGGAACAACAATTTACATCTGAAACACTTCACCACAGAAAATGACGCAAGAATCTGGAAATAAAGTCTTTGTATTCACTCATAACAATCAATTAAATCCTGTGAGGACTTTTACATTTTTTGATCATCCCAAGTCCAACCCCAACTTTCTTCAAAGTCATATGCTTTATGGCCTTTACATAACAGTTCAAAATCCTATGAAAATGGATCTGAAATACTCAAAATAGAATAAAATTGAAACTAGTATAATATGCAAAATGTAGTCCTGATTTAAGGGTGGAAGTCTTATCAACTAAATATTCCAAAATATTGACAACTTCAGCCATATATGACATCTTCAATAATTGTCAAAGTGATGACAAAGCACTTTGAAATCCTTCTTTGACAAATAAGCAATCTTTACCAAGAATTTTAAAATCCACTTAACCTTTTTTCCATAATATTTGCATCAAAAACTTGAAAAGGGTGATGATCTGAATCCCTTTAATCTTTATCTTTCATTTGGAACCCCTTCCGCATTATCTGGACACAAAAAAATTTGATCTGGGAAAAAATATGAGCATTATGTCATCCTCTGTGCTTTCAGTGGCTTACAAGTGTAAAACAGAATAGGGTTAGTTTCTGAAAGAAGATCTTTCGACAACTAACAACGCCTTGAAAAAAAGCCAATAAGTTGTCGAAAATTCTGAGTTTTCCACAACTGTTCAAAACTACAAAAATGGATTTTCTTTGATCTACCTACTCTTTAGGATCTTCATTTAGGTTCTTAGCAACTTCTGCTAGATATTTTAAATTAGGATGTGCTCTTGGCTTAGGATTTTTGAGCCTTAGTTTGATCCTTAAACATCTAATTATTTTAAGTAACTTACGATTCTCCTTGACCAATTTCTTATTCCTCTTATGTTCCTTTACATGAATTTATCTAACCTTTCAAAACAATCTCTTACCTCATCTAATGTGTTGCTTATAGTTTGGTTTTGGGATTTAATGACCCTCTCAAGAAACTTCGTCTCTTATATCTCTTCTTTAAGCTTTGCAATCTTTGATGATTTGATGACCTTGCTATGTTTGCTTGTTGATGTCTTAGGTAACTCCAAGGCTGGGAGTTCAACTGCAACTTCTTCTCTCTCCTCCATGGGTGTTTTAGACTCAGAGTCTGAGTATGGAAAATTCAAGATGTTTTTCTCAACAATGTTGCTTTGGACCTCCTTTTCCTGATCAAAATCAAGCTTCCTTTTTTCCTTCTTAGTCCTGGGTGAAGGGGTTGGTTGTTCTGTCTGCACTGGTTATAGGGCCTTTCTCTTTCTCTTACTTCTCTTTGGTGTAGATGACTTCTTTGTAGGTTTATTCCTACCCTTATGCTAGATCTCTTTCTCGAATTCTCCCCAAAACATGAGGCAGTTCCATGTCCTCTCTCTTCTCTGGAGTTCCCCCATCACTATAAGCTTGATGAGGCCATGATGGAAGAACCTGTTGTTTATTTTCTCAGGTTTAGCTTTGACTTTTTGTGCCATCTTGGTGAGGATCATATGAAGATAATGAGGCAATTTCAGAGGTTTTTTTCCTGTGAAATGATTGATAATCCTAAAATCGTACAACATGACCCTGCCATACCTCCCTTCACACGTTATGTACACCTGAATAACCTTCATCAATTTATTCCATTTGTCTTCCAAGTAATTCCTGGGAACATCCTTCTACCAAATAATGCTCTGGAAGTCTGGCTTAAGGTAAGATCTAAATTCAATATCTTTAATGGCAGTGGTCTTGAACCACCTCTCACCCTCTCCTGGTATTTTAGTAGCTGCAACAACACTTGCCTCATCTATCTACATTTCTAGAGGACCCAATTTCACTTTGACACCATCAAAACTCTTGGCAAACGCCTCTGCAATTCTCTGATGATACCCCTATAACTTTTCACAAAACTTGTAGTAGCCTGCATCCTTGAACATTTGACAAAATTCTGGATGAGATTCCAGATAGGAAACATCTTGCAGCTCCCTCCTGAGCAATGCTCCTCCAGTAGTCATCTACAAAAAACCTGTTAATATCTTGAAAATATTGAAATCTGGGTTGATGGATGGGAGACCGGCGCTAGGAAAAAGGATAGAGGGAAAACGGTTGAGGGAAAAATGTGAGATCAACAAATTTGTCGATGTATGAGTTTTTTAAAACAAACGCTCAACAAATAAGGAAACTGAGATCATGATGTTCATTTAGAACCAACTAAGACCGACCTTCATGTGAATTATTTCACGAAATGCTAAGGGAGAATGAAATCATGATGGGGTTTCGGATTGATATCTTGGGGTTTAATGATATTTTGAAACATCAATTGAAATCATAATAAACCACCCAGATCGTGACAAATGATCCTCATAGATGAATTTGGTAGCATATAAGATCATCATGACATGTGTACTGATGGCGGTTTGAGAGTCCGATGGGACAACCTAACCGTTGGAGAAATTATGCATTTCGGCAACTTAGAGCGCCTCGCACATGTTTTTTTTGCTGCCGAAAGCGACCGCTTTTGGCATCTTAGAATACTTTGAAAAATGGCCCTTAGCTATCGAAAGTGGAAATTTTGGATTTTTTCCTAATAAAGTACAGACTTGTCACTCTTTGAAATGACAAGTTTAAAACTTAATTTGAAGACTTTTCCACTTGAAATACAAAAAAAACTTCATCTAATGACTATCCTATCACCTAAAGACATAAAAACCAGAAAATTTATTTGAGGAGATAATCAGGCCAACAAGCCAAGAATTTCATCACGGAATCCACATATAATATCTGAATCATCAGATTTCCTATCGTTATAGGATACTAACATAGGCTCCAATTGGGGATGGAAGCTTTTGGGAGGTGTCAATAATCTCAGATCTCTGGATTCATAAATCAATGCCTTATCCATTGGGTTGATCCCATAGCCTGTATCTTGATCTGTCCTGTACCTTGGTGACCAGAGATTAGTTGATTATCCATTCTGAACTTGAATGAGTTTTTGAAGTAAAGCAAAAAACAACACAAACCACATACTTGCCTAGCAAGCTTATTTGCATAGGGTAAATCTAATAAAAACTCTGATCTGATGATCTTATTTATATACATACATCCTATTCTAATATGAGGACGCTTGATCTTAATCAATATGAGATATCCAGTATAACCAGTCAAAGATTGGATATAAAACCTGGGCTACTTCACTAATTTTCACCAAACTCAGATGTATATCTGGTAATGATATGTGATAAGGATGTCTATCCTGATCTCTTTTACATGAGAATCGATCAATCTGAAGAACAACTAAACTGCTGAAAATGTATTGTGGCCTTTCCATGAAAAAATTCTCCATATAGATATCTATAGGTTCAAAATAGACCTGAGTTGTTCCTTGGCATTTGGAATCATTCCATTCCATCTCCTGACCTTGTTTTGCTTGTGAGGTCTTCAAGTCTTCAAATATTTCAGGATGTGTTTGTATTTCATTTGATGGGCTTTGCACAGAGCTGGTGAACTAGACAATGGGGAAGACTGTCTGATCATATCCATATTATAACAATTTTTTAATTCATTAGGAGTAAATGAAAATAGACTTTGAAAACACACCTCATCAAGAATATCGACTATAGGGTCATAAAATGATTCAGATAATGTGATCACCAACCTCACTGGTACTTCATGGTTTACACTATGATTTTCAACTAGAATTTGACCAAAATTCCCTCTCAAAATTTGAAATGAATTAAAACACAGAGGCAATGAATCACAATGTATATGCTCATTACCTATTTCAGGCTTCATGATTTCATCTGAGGTTTGACTTTCAAAAAGGCTCAAAGGTTGCACCTCTGGATCGGCTTTTGTATCTCCCCTGTTTTCCTCAACCGATACATTAGAACATTCCTCATTCTTTCTATTCACAACCTGTTTGTAATGTTCCCTTAGTAGTGAGGCAAAAGACAACGACAGACATTTTGCATTTCTTGGGAAATTTTCTGCATCATCTTCCATGCAATCTTGTTGGGTATGCAAAATCTGATTGTCATCTGTGCATTGTGACAACTAGGCTTCTTCTTCCCATGAAGATAGTGCCGGCTACTTTACCTAATCATCTTCGATCTCAACCATATAGTCATCATTCTAAAGATCATATCTGAGCATGTTATCTATGTAGGGGAGGTCATCAAACATGGACATCATCTCCGAAGATTTTTCCACCACCACCTGATTTTTAACTTTCTCTTTGACTGTATTGTGAATTGAGTACATGAAGAAATCCTTTAGTGGTTTAGGACACTAAGGTTGGTATGGAGGAATGATCCACGTTGACCATGTCAAGGATCAAAATTACCTAGGGTTTTTGTGTTTGTTCCATGAAATCAAGGTCTGTGATTACATTCAACTAAGTTTGTTCCATGAAACTTGATGAGGAGCATAAGGAGAAAGAAGATGAATATTAAAGGGCTAGATTAGAAGCAGAAGAGGATGAAATGAAAAAGTAACAAGCAGAGAAATATCAAAGGAAAAGAGAAGAAGTATAAAATGAACTTGAGTTAGTAGAGAGCTAGAGAAAAACAAAAGGAATTTGGAAGAAGAATAAAAAAAGTAAAGAATAAGAGAATGAACAAACACTACTTCTTGTGAATTGAAATCCGACGGAGGTACGCCAGTTGGTCGAAGACATTCTGTTGATGCTTTGAAGAAATGTGGTTACCAATTTATTCCATGTATATTGGTTGGATAATTCGACGAACATATTTCCATCAGATATTCGACACCCTATCGTCGGTCTACCAATATCCCTAAGAACCAAAACCTTGTTGAAATCAACCATTATTTCCAATGCATATGCATCAGAAGTCCGACGTAACTACATGTCAAATATCTAGTAGAGAAATAAGATATTCGACGTGTGTTTGTCAAAATCTGCAGTGGATATCCAACGAACTTGTATGTGGAATATCTAAAGAAAGATAATTGGATATTAAGTTCTAATCTTGCAATTTCAACAATGGATTTGGATATTAACTTTGAGGAGCCAAGGTAGTTCTTAAAAATGTTGATTTAAACCATCTATCAAAAGTTTTTTGGGTAGTTACCCTATTCTAGGAAGGATAACTAACATCAAACTAATTTTCCCCTTTATCTCCTTAAATTATTTTCTTTACAATCATGTAGAGAAAAGGACTAATTCATTCATCAAATTTAGGAAACAATTCTATAATATACATAGTGCTTCAACTATCCCAATTTTTTTGGCATTATCCCTAGATATCTGCACTACTATAATTCTAGGAGAGTTACATATGAAAATATCTAACCTTCTTTTGAAACATGTGCATACAAGGAGATTTTCCCTTCGAAGCATCATGTCAACTCATCAACATGTAGAAGAGAAGGTTTCATAGACATTTTTGTGGAACTTGAAAACAACTTCCCCATGTCCATCAGTTGAGCTTGTAAACAAAACATATCAAAATGTTAGTGAGAAACTCATATCATGTTATAAGATGACAAAGTTGATTGTAACTCTCCTAACTGTAAAAAATATTCATCCATATCAATGACTAGAACCAATAGGTAACCTCGAACATCATTTCTAATCATCATTCCAACACACAAATTCATGCATTCTACCCTCTTATCTAAAAAAATAATTCATTTAGACATGAAATTCCCAGCATAAATGTGTAACATCCCAAGGTTCATATGATGCATGAATTTAATTAAAAAGGCATAAGGCGAAAGGTGAAAGGCTCAAATTTAGGAATTAAAAGAGGAAAAAATGATGAGAAAAATAGGGAAATTACCAGTCTCATCACCCATCACTTTTTTTAAGGGGATAGGTTGGCTGAGTATTATTTCATATAAAATCAACTTAAGGACACAAAATACCAAATTAATTCCACTAATTTACAAGTCATATCTTNAAAGGTTGCACCTCTAGATCGGCTTTTGTATCTCCCCTGTTTTACTCAACCGATACATTAGAACATTCCTCATTATTTCTATTCATGACCTGTTTGTAATTTTCCCTTAGTAGTGAGGCAAAAGACAACGACAGACATTCTACATTTCTTGGGAAATTTTCTGCATCATATTCCATGCAATCTTGTTGGGTATGTAGAATCTGATTGTCATTTGTGCATTTTGATAACTGGGCTTCTTCTTCCCACGAAGATAGTGCTAGCTACTTTGACCAATCATCTTTGATCTCAACCATATAGTCACCATTCTAAAGATCATATCTGAGCATGCTATCTATGTAGGGGAGGTCATCAAACATGGACATCATCTCCGAATTTTTTTCCACCACCACCTGATTTTTAACTTTCTCTTTGATTGTATTGTGAATTGAGTACATGAAGAAATCCTTCAGTGGTTTAGGACACTGAGGTTGGGATGGAGGAATGATCCACATTGACCATGTCAAGGATCAAAATTACCTAGGGTTTTTGTGTTTGTTCCATGAAATCAAGGTCTGTGATTACATTCAACTAAGTTTGTTCCATGAAACTTGATGAGGAGCATAAGGAGAAAGAATATGAATATTCAAGGGCTAGCTTAGAAGCATAAGAGGATGAAATGAAAAAGTAACAAGCAGAGAAATATCAAAGGAAAAGAGAAGAAGTATAAAATGAACTTGAGTTACTAGAGAGCTAGAGAAAAACAGAAGGAAGTTGGAAGAAGAATAAAAAAAGTAAAGAATAAGAGAATGGACAAACACTACTTCTTGTGAATTGAAATCCGACGGAGGTACGCCAGTTGGTCGAAGACATTATGTCGATGCTTTGAAGAAATGTGGTTACCAATTTCTTCCATGTATATTGGTCGGATAATCCGACGAACATATTTCCATTGGATATTCGACACCCTGTCGTCGGTCTACCGATATCCCTAAGAACCAAAACCTTGTTGAAATCAACCATTATTTCCAACACATATGCATCAGAAGTCCGATGTAACTACATGTCAAATATCTATTAGAGAAACAAGATATTCGACGTGTGTTTTTCAAACTCTGTAGTGGATATCCAACGAACTTGTATGTCGAATATCTGAAGAAAGATAATTGGATATTAAGTTCTAATCTTGCAATTTCAACAATGGATTTGAATATTAACTTTGAGGAGCCAAGGTGGTTCTTAAAAATGTTGATTTAAACCATCTATCAAAAGGTTTTTGGGTATTTACCCTATTCTAGGAAGGATAACTAACATCTAACTAATTTTCCCCTTTATCTCCTTAAATGATTTTCTTTACAATCATGTAGAGAAAAGGAGTAATTCAATCATCAAATTTAGGAAACAATTCTATAATATACATAGTGCTTCAACTATCCCAATTTTTTTGGCATTATCCCTAGATATGTGCACTACTATAATTCTAGGAGAGTTACATATGAAAATATTTAACCTTCTTTTGAAACGTGTGCATACAAAGAGATTTTCCCTCCGAAGCATCATGTCAACTCATAAACATGTAGAAGAGAAGGTTTCATAGACATTTTTGTGGAACTTGAAAACAACTTCCCCATCTCCATCAGTTGAGCTTGTAAACAAAACATATCAAAATGTTGATGAGAAACTCATATCATGTTATAAGATGACAAACTTGATTGCAACTGTCCTAACTGTAAAAAATATTCATCCATATCAATGACTGGAACCAATAGGTAACCTCGAACATCATTTCTAATCATCGTTCCAACACACAAATTCATGCATTCTACCCTCTTATCTAGAAAAATAATTCATTTAGACATGAAATTCGCAGCATAAATGTGTAACATCCCAAGGTTCATATGATGCATGAATTTAATTAAAAAGGCATAAGGCGAAAGGTGAAAGGCTCAAATTTAGGAATTAAAAGAGGAAAAATTGATGAGAAAAATAGGGAAATTACCAGGCTCATCACCCATCACTTTTTTTAAGGGGATAGGTTGGCTGAGTATTATTTCATATAAAATCAACTTAAGGACACAAAATACCAAATTAATTCCACTAATTTACAAGTCATATCTTNCACTTGAAATACAAAAAAAACTTCATCTAATGACTATCCTATCACCTAAAGACATAAAAACCAGAAAATTTATTTGAGGAGATAATCAGGCCAACAAGCCAAGAATTTCATCACGAAATCCACATATAATATCTAAATCATCAGATTTCCTATCGTTATAGGATACTAACATAGGCTCCAATTGGGGATGGCATCTTCTGGGAGGTGTCAATAATCTCAGATCTCTGGATTCATAAATCAATGCCTTATCCATTGGGCTAATCCCATAGCCTGTATCTTGATCTGTTCTGTACCTTGGTGACCAGAGATTAGTTGATTATCCATTCTGAACTTGGATGAGTTTTTGAAGTAAAGCAAAAAACAACACAAACCACATACTTGCCCAGCAAGCTTATTTGCATAGGGTAAATCTAATAAAAACTCCGATTTGATGATCTTATTTATATACATACATACTATTCTAATATGAGGACGCTTGATCTTAATCAATATGAGATATCCAGTATAACCAGTCAAAGATTGGATCTAAAACATGGGCTACTTCACTGATTTTCACCAAACTCAGATGTAGATCTGGTAATGATATGTGATAAGGATTTCTATCCTGATCTCTTTTACATGAGAATCGATCAATCTGAAGAACAACTTAACTGCTGAAAATGTATTGTGGCCTTTCCACGAAAAATTTCACCATATAGATATCTTTAGGGTCGAAATAGTCCTGAGTTGTTCCTTGGCATTTGGAATCAGTCCATTCCATCTCCCGACCTTGTTTTGCTTGTGAGGTCTTCAAGTCTTCAAAGATTTCAAGATGTGTTTGTATTTCATCTGATGGGTTTTGCACAGATATTTCTGATGAACTAGACAATGGGGAAGACCGTCTGATCATATCCATATTATAACAATTTTTTAATTCATTAGAAGTAAATGAAAATAGTCTTTGAAAACACACCTCATCAAGAATATTGACTATAGGGTCATAAAATGATTCAGATAATGGTAGCACCAACCCCACTGGTACTTCATGGTTTACACTATGATTTTCAACTAGAATTTGACCAAAATTCCCTCTCAAAATTTGAAATGAATTAAAACACAGAGGCAATGAATCACAATGGATATGCTCATTACCTATTTCAGGCTTCATGATTTCATCTGAGGTTTGAATTTAGAAAAGGATCAAAGGTTGCACCTCTGGATCGGATTTTGTATCTCCCTTATTTTCCTCAACCGATACATTAGAACATTTCTCATTCTTTCTATTCACAACTTGTTTGTAATGTTCCCTTAGCAGTGAGGCAAAAGACAACGACAAACATTCTGCATTTCTTGGGAATTTTTTTGCATCATCTTTCATGCAATCTTGTTGGGTATGCAGAATTTGATTGTCATCTGTGCATTGTGACAACTAGGATTCTTCTTCCCATGAAGATAGTGCCAGATACTTTACCTAATCATCTTAGATCTCAACCATATAGTCACCATTCTGAAGATCATATTTGAGCATGTTATCTATGTAGGGGAGGTCATCAAACATGGACATCATCTCTGAAGATTTTTCCACCACCACCTGATTTTTAACTTTCTCTTTGACTGTATTGTGAATTGAGTACATGAAGAAATCCTTCAGTGGTTTAGGACACTAAGGTTGGTATGGAAGAATGATCCACATTGACCATGTCAAGGATCAAAATTACCTAGGGTTTTTGTGTTTGTTCCATGAAATCAAGGTCTGTGATTACATTCAACTAAGTTTGTTCCATGAAACTTGATGAGGAGCATAACGAGAAAGAAGATGAATATTCAAGGGCTAGCTTAGAAGCAGAAGAGGATGAAATGAAAAAGTAACAAGCAGAGAAATATCAAAGGAAAAGAGAAGAAGTATAAAATGAACTTGAGTTAGTAGAGAGCTAGAGAAAAATAGAAGGAAGTTGGAAGAAGAATAAAAAAAGTAAAGAGTAAGAGAATGGACAAACACTACTTCTTGTGAATTGAAATCTGACAGAGGTACACCAGTTGGTCGAAGACATTCTGTCGATGCTTTGAAGAAATGTGGTTACCAATTTCTTCCATGTATATTGTTCGGATAATTCGATGAACATATTTCCATTAGATATTCGACACGCTATCGTCGGTCTACCGATATCCCTAAGAACCAAAAACTTGTTGAAATCAACCATTATTTCCAATGCATATGCATCATAAGTCCGATGTAACTACATGTCAAATATCTAGTAGAGAAACAAGATATTCGACGTGTGTTTGTCAAACTCCGCAGTGGATATCCAACGAACTTGTATGTCGAATATCTGAAGAAAGATAATTGGATATTAAGTTCTAGTCTTGCAATTTCAACAATGGATTTGGATATTAACTTTGAGGAGCCAAGGTAGTTCTTAAAAATGTTGATTTAAACCATCTATCAAAAGGTTTTTGGGTAGTTACCCTATTCTAGGAAGGATAACTAACATCAAACTAATTTTCCCCTTTATCTCCTTAAATGATTTTCTTTACAATCATGTAGAGAAAAGGAGTAATTCATTCATCAAATTTAGGAAACAATTCTATAATATACATAGTGCTTCAACTATCCCAATTTTTTTGGCATTATCCCTAGCTATGTGCACTACTATAATTCTAGGAGAGTTACATATGAAAATATTTAACCTTATTTTAAAACGTGTGCATACAAAGAGATTTTCCCTTCGAAGGATCATGTCAACTCATCAACATGCAGAAGAGAAGGTTTCATAGACATTTTTGTGGAACTTGAAAACAACTTCCCCATGTCCATCAGTTGAGCTTGTAAACAAAACATATCAAAATGTTGATGAGAAACTCATATCATGTTATAAGATGACAAATTTGATTGTAACTCTCCTAACTGTAAAAAATATTCATCCATATCAATGAATGGAACCAATAGGTAACCTCAAACATCATTTCTTATCATCGTTCCAACACACAAATTCATGCATTCTACCCTCTTATCTAGAAAAATAATTCATTTAGACATGAAATTCGCAGCATAAATGTGTAACATCCCAAGGTTCATATGATGCATGAATTTAATTAAAAAGGCATAAGGTGAAAGGTGAAAGGCTCAAATTTAGGAATTAAAAGAGGAAAAATTGATGAGAAAAATAGGGAAATTACCAGGCTCATCACCCATTACTTTTTTTAAGGGGATAGGTTGGCTGAATATTATTTCATATAAAATCAACTTAAGGACACAAAATACAAAATTAATTCCACTAATTTACAAGTCATATCTTAAACCTTAGGACTATATCAAGTCATACCTAACCTTAAAAT
>JZKD02S1618319.1:123904-134638 GCA_000966675.3 Picea glauca
GAGTTCAAAGAAAGAATTGTTATGTTGTTTATACAATACAATCATATTTTTATCAAGCTAATGCATGCATGCATATTCTATTTATTGAAGCCACAGAAATTGAGGATCAAATCATGAATTCTCTAAGCCCCAGCAACAAGTGTTGTGTCATGGAAATTGAAGATCAAACAGTGATTTCTCTGAGCCCCAACAACGAGCATTGTGACTTGGAAGTTAGGATATATATTACTACACTATGTAAGTCAATTTATTTTGTCAAGGCAACCCTTCCCAAGTTCCTAGTCTTTGTTCTGTTGTAGGTTTTGTATTATTGAACGAGTTGTAGACTTTTCAAACAAAGCAATTTCAAGTCCATTGTCCTCTGTAAGTCAATTTATTTTGTCAAGCCAACCATTCCCAAGTTCCCAGTATTTTTTCTGCAAGTTTCGTATTATTGAATGAGTTGTAGACTTTTCAAACACAACAATTTCAATTCCACTATCCTCTTCGTGACTTTTTACTATTTTATTTTAGACTTTCCTATGAGTTATGAGGTTGGAAAATTATACTTACAACAATTTTTTGAATTCTCAAGGAATTACAACTACATTCTTGTTGGTCTAAATTGATATAAATCAATTTAAATTTATTTTGATTTAAGTTTTGTGATAAACTTCTAAGGAAAAAAAAAAAAAATTTTACATTATCAATTTTTTTTACTAGACTCATTGACTCAGAAGGGAAACCTTCGCTCATCCAAGGTTAAACTTCAGATGTAGGAAGGAGAGGAATGAGTAGTTTTTCGAGTCGATAATTCTGTAATGGTGCATAAGGGCCTGTCGGCAGTCCGAGTCAATAAGTAAAGTAGGAGGGAGTGGAGAGATACCAAGTCTCATAGGCTCGATTAGTGTCAAATGTTTTTGGTTCGTGCTTGTCCATTTGAGATGTCTAAAGGGTTATTATTAAAATATATTGTTTTTTTTATTTCGAAAAAGGGAAAGTGAGATGAGTGTTCACTAGTTTCACTTATACATGCCTTCAATGATATTGAATTGTAGTGTGGTAGAATTTTTAATTATAAGAAGTTTTGTTCTTCAAAGTTTTAGCATATTTGAAAAAGACCCACTTGATTATAAACTTTGGGTTGCCTCTTATAAAGAAGCTCGCCCATTTATATTCTTCATAAACAATGGTAATGAGAGTCTTCATTCCAATGATTATCTTAAGTTAATATTTATCTTCACAAGAGATTCTACTTTTAAAAYTGTCTTTCTAAAATATTTGTGAAAATCCCACATCAAGAGCATAATGCAGTCACCATAATTTATTGCACTCTCACATAGTCATACACATTAAACAACTCACAACTTACATTTATAAACATAACTTCCAATAATTTAGAGATTATCCAATATTTTCAATATTACTTCTACTTTGTATATTTTTTAATGTTTCAAACTTTGTATATTTTTTAAATATTTTCAAGCAGATTTTATCTTGCAATCAACATCCATGCTCTTTTCTAACTGTTTATTTAGATGAATATTTCTGCATAATTTTTACTAAAGTTGGATTTAATAAAATGGAATTTGAGAAATAATTTAGAAATAATTGGATTATTTTATTATGGAATTTAATTAGAATGTTTCAATTATAAGTTGAATTTCAAGTAGGTTAGTGTATATAAAAATATCATGGAATTGGTTAGAATGTTATGTTTAATTTAATTTAATAATTAATATGTTATGCTTGGAAAATGACAAGTTATAAGTTAATTTTTTTATATAATGAATGGGTTATAAAATAATCATTTTATGATTGATTTTTTATTTTTATTTTTCATATGAAAAGTATAATTTATTTTAACCTGTGAATTGAGAAGGATTACAATAAAGTTAGCCCTTTGGTTTAAAATATAACCCTTCCTTTCAAATTTGATCCTTACTCCATGTTATTCAATGGATGCATTGATTATAGAAGCTATGACCATGGGTGATGATGATTCTGAGTTTTTGGACGTGTCTGTGTGTTTTTTGACCATGGGTGATGATGATGATTCTGAGTCTTTGGACGTGTCTGTGTGATTCTCAACTATGAGATGATCCTTGTCGAGAGGCTTTTACTGAAGCATGCATATGTTTCATCAAAATCCAAGCAGAAAAAAAGGGCTCAAGTTGTGTTTCCCCATTTATAGCCTTGCATAAATGTATTCAGGAAAAAAAATATGGAACTACATTCAACTACATTCCAATTTCTGACAAAAGCTAAATGAAAAAAAGATGGGAATATTTAAGATAGTAGAGAGTATGATTATATATAAGATGATAGAGAGTTTCATTGCACACTAAACGAAATAAGATCAAAGGGATCGACCTGCAATTCGAGGAGGAACAGAAATTGGAAGCTCTTCCAGCCTCTGAATATGAATAGATGTAGAGCCTCTTGTTAATTTATTTGGTGAGTGCTTTAATCCATTATCCTTACGTATAAACCCTAAAGGATTGATTATACATATTTCTCATGATTTTAAAGGCTACCAGAATGGAAACAACGAACTACATGGTTTTGAACATTTTGGCATCACTATAGATGCATTTAATTCATGAAGATGATTACATAGGTGGTGACCATAGTTGGTGCTTTGGTAAAGTTCAAAAAAATGTTTTTTAAATATTTCAAGAGTATATTGAAATTCCATCCATACTCAAAGAATGTACAAATTAATGTTTCACAAAGGAGTCTAGCAGTCTTGAGCCTTTTTATTCAAGAACCTTGTAAATTTGTTGTAGGAGTCATATGAATAAAAAGAAATATATGAAGGATAATAAAAGTAAGTGTTAGTTGTCTAAAAACATTAAAAAAATGTTTTCATGGTCATTGTTGAAAATTCAAAGGAGAGTTTTTATAAGAAGGTAAACTCTTCTATCTATGTAATGTATATCAGTTTTTAGTTAACAAGATTGGTTTCTCACCAACGTCATTAGATATCCAATCGGCAACATTTTATTGAGTTGTAAAAGTTCGGTACCAACAAAAATGCCTTTATTGTTTCATTGAGTGGTTGAGTGAAGTCATGCTTCATGTAATATCAAATGTAGACTCCATATATTTCACATCCAAATTTGATGAGAAGAATAGAAGAGTAGTGAAAGATCAAGCATTGACAATGATCATTTTGGCAGTGGATAAAGGCATTCAAGAAAAAGACATCAGATGATGGACACACACACACAAGAGCTTAAAAGACAAGATGATGGAACAATAAATATTGAATTGATTGATCCCCCTAGTATAAAAGTTGCAAAATAGTTCATGAGTTGTGACCTTGAAAGCTAAAAAGCAAAGAAATGGTAGGTTGGTCGAAGCATAGTGTTCCACCGTAGGGGGTGTGCAGGGGAAAGATGAGCACAGGTCAGACCAAGCACCACTCTGAAGGCACAATGATGCAACAAGAGAGTCAAGAGGACCATTGTTGGGTCAGGTAGTTGAGTGTTGAAGACTCATTAACTGCACAAGTATTTACTAGATTGAAGACAAAGACTAAAGAGTAATAGGTCATTAGTTATCTACACACTTGCTCGGGACGAGCAAGGATTTGAGTGTGGGAGAGATGTTGGGAGGCCTCTTAGACCCTTGTAATAATCCATCATACATTATACACTAGACATTAGTATAATAAATATATGAACATATGTAAAATAAAATACAAAGAAATACTAACAAATGGCTAGTTGGAGTAAGTACAACCACTTCAACCATCATTCTATTGTACAAATACTTATGAAAATGGAATACAAACTTGGATGGATATTCCTCCCACATATTTATCTCTCTTGGTGAGTACATGTGTGTCCCTATTATTCCTCCTATAAAGTAGCTCTCTTCTTGAATGTTTGTCGTTATTCCTTAGACTACAACAGCCCCAATGTCTATAAAATAGTTAATTAATTAATAATGGTTTGATAACTTATATGGATTGATTTTAGGTGCTTTATTATTTATCTTAATGATATTAGAGTATATATATATATAATTTTAACATATGTCGAAGATGTAGGTCATATTGTATCTCACGTGGAGTGAATAAATGAATACCTATGTGTTCTCATGGCTTGGCAACGAATCAATGAACAAGCACATGGATTGGAATGCTTTGAACCACTTCCAAGAATATCTCTAACTAATTATGGGTAAAACCCAACCACTTGACATCTTCCAAGCATCTCGAGCATTAGTTTCACAATATCTTACTCTTTATTCGTGGATTGACCCAGATGAAGCACCGAGCAGTTCAAATTCTAGTAGATTGATTTCAAATTACTTTCTAGATACGCAAGTGGGTTCTAACAAGAGGATGGAGTGATTTGGGTAGCTTGTTCAAGCCTCTTTCTATTGGCCAATGTAATGCAGAGCCAAGGGATTGTCTCTTTAGGTTTTTAATATAGTTTGAAATGTTATTTGTTTGTTCTTAATATGTTAAATTTTTTTTTTAACTCGAGTTGTATGTATATCTGATATAATGAGAGCGCCTATAGGTAGTAGAGAGTATTTTGGAGCAAAGGATATTTGTGAGATAGAGATGTTAGAATTAATGATTATGTTGAGTTGGAGATTGGTTTGAAGATTTGTAGGAGGATGTTGAGATATTCTCTCAACCTATCCCTCCAAGAGTGGAGTTAGTTGGATCTGAATCCAGCTATATATGTAGCTATGTATGTGTGTAACAAGATAGTAATACAATCTATTTTTCTGTGTATATTTCGTGTGTCTCACTGCTCTCATGATTTCTAACTAGAGATGTAAACATTTTTGTTTTATGATTAATAATATGAGTGAGTTATGCTTATTTAACAGAGTGTTGAAGTTTTTTCTTGTTCTTTTCAGTAGGAAGTTTGGTTCTTGGAGATAGGGCCCACTCCATAGGTACCTAACTACCATTTTATAGATAGAGAAACACCTATGATTATGTTTGATGTGAATATTTGTTTCATGTATGGTGTATGATTTTCTAATTACATGTTATGTGCCTTTTAATTTAACAACTATGATTAATTTGGTCTTGTTAATTCTTGTGAAAATTAGTGTGAGCTCCTTTGATGATAGATGGTTGAATTAATTGGTGTTACAAAGAAAGATTGTCTCATATAGCATGTATATGTGTCAAATATTTGATCAGCCATAAACTTCACTCGAGTTTAACACTATCTTAGAATTGTTAGTATTTGGTTCCTTGTTACATTATTTCATCTCTAGAAGCTTCTTCTTTACCCTTACTTGATAGATGAAACACTACATTGTAGATATTTTTTTATTCATGTGGTGATATACTACATTATGTCATGATTTACATTGAACTTATTGAGCATTGCTACATCTTATGTAGAATTAACAATCAACTTTTCAATGGTTGGCATGGATAAATTATAGTCCAATGGTGAGGTAGGGATCATCGTGCCCATTTGTGGCTCCATGTCTTCTTGTTTCTTTCCTAGTGTTAGTGGATTGTCCATTTCTTGGTCTCTTTCCTCTTCATCCTTGTTCACATATCTTCCTTCATCTTGGAAACTCTTTGCATTATGCTCTTCAAATGAATTTTTATGGGGATATTCTCCTCCATCACTACTTTTTGTGCCTTCATTTTCTATGGCTTCCCTTGTTGATCTAGTTGTAGTCGCTCTAGATTATTTGAGTCTTATGACTACTATTAGTTGTTTCATGTTGTAATGTCCCCAAGGCCGAGACCAGTTGTAAATCTGATGTATGAAATGAATTGTAAATATATGTTATAGGCTAGTGAGCCAAGTTTGTATAATTCGGTGGGCTTATGTGATTGTTAGGCCAGAGAGCCTAAGGGTTGAAGGCCCAGGGCCTGATTTTGTACTTATATATATGAAAAAACATTTAATAAAGTTGTAAACATTGCCAGGTGCAGACCGACCATGATGAATGAGTGAAGGGGGACTAAGCATCCACAGAGTGGGCAAGGAATTAGGGGTTGGATGGTGGGAAAGGGGCTAAGTGTTGAGCCTGGGGGCTAAGCCTAGGGGGCTTAAGCCTAGGAATAATATTTTAATATTATCCCAAAAAGACATGTTCATTTTATGTTTTATCCTAAGTTTTTGGCAAGGGTGATGCGTGCTAGTGGAACGCATGCAGTTCCATGGGTGACAAGTGTCAACCCTGATGCATGTGAATAAAACGGCTAGGGTGAGCCGTGAGAAGGGTCCCTCCTCCATTCGACCCGATTGTTTGAACACGTACGGATCCTTGGATAGTATGACCAACCCGACTCCTGTAGAGAACCTCCGTGCATCATTGTGATTCAAAAGTCTATGTTTGGCTCTGAGAAAACCAGTGTGTGCATTCCCAGAACGAGAAGCCTGTGTTTTTTTCGGGAAAGAGTATGTGTGTTTTTGGGAAAGCTGGTACTCCCTTCTCTGTTCTAAATAGGGGAGTCTGCATCGATCCATGTGTGGACGACTCGTCATGCATCCCTGAGAATCCAGAGTTGTTGATCCTATGTGGCTTGTTGGCTAGTTTGTACAACACTCTCTCCAGGTGAGAGAGGTGGTTGAAGTTGGAAGAACAGGATGATGGACCTGGGAGCGACTCCCTCCAGGTGAGAGAGTGTGCAGAGGAAGGAGAGAACTCCTGGAAGGAACCTTGTAGTTGCCACAGAGCCCGGAGACTTCTGGTCTGGTCTGTTGCTGTAACCCAAGGCAAGGGAGGTTAGCAGCCGAAGGACTGTCCAGGTGACAAAGAAGGCGTATACTCCTGGGGTGGAACAGGCATGTGGGGAATGAGGGTCTGTGGGCAATGAGTGTGGGTGGTTCCTGGGAGAGAATCCCTTCCTGTGGTTGTGTGCTTTTTTCCCTATAACCTCAGCCTAACCTAGGATTCCTTGTCTTGGGGTGGAGCTTAGTCCCAACTCGGGGGTGACTCACTGATGAGTTGTTGAGCAGTGTGGTCTAAGGCTGGGAGGTTCATCAAGGCCTGCACTTGATTGGTGGATTCTACCACTGTTAAAAGATAAGTATCTGATTATGTTTTAATCATGTTTTTGCATGAATCTACTGTTTATGTTATCATGATTTCCGCTGTGTATATGAATTAGTATGAAACGTTATTGACTGTTAATTATGGCAGTAAATCATATGAATACTCTGTATAGAATGGTGTCATAATCTTCTCTTAATAGCAATTAACACTTAGTAGCATAAAATGGGCATTACAGTTTGGTATCAAAGCCAAGGTTTCGACACTGAGCCTAGATGGGCCAGTGGAGCGGTCTTTGGACCGAGAATGCGAGGGGAAATTGGGTCTGGAAGGCCAATTTCTGACCCTAGTTTGCTCCAAAGTGTCAAGGAGTTACTTGACGAGTTTTTTTTTTAAGCTCAGGAGGTATAGCGGCATTATGAAACCACAACCCGTGTGGTATAAGTCCACAGGGAGAGAGGACTCCACACCAGAAGTGTAGGAGCTTTAGGATCTGTTCGGGAGGGAAGATGAACCCTCGTGACCGTTAGATCTGGAAAGTGTGCACAGGGTTTAAAGCCCTTTGGAATTGCACAGGAGTGTGGAAATTGTGATACGCAAAATCCTGAATTAGTTAGAACCGTCCATCAGAAAGAATGCGTGGAGAGCGATCAGCCTTTCGCTGACTCGTAACTTGAAAATGGTCAATGGGAAGAAATCGACGTTTTGGGAGATGGGAGGTGAGAAAAGGTGAACACCCTCGAAAAACCGAAATCCTGAAACAATCTACACCGTAGATTGTGGGAAGAAGAACTTGACCGTTGGATCAAGTAAGTTAGTAGACAGTGATTTCATGATTTCGGAAAATGGAAGTTCAAGATGTGTGGATGCACGAACTTTCGATCCCCGAAACCCTGAAACGCCAAAAGAATCTGTGCCATAGATCTGAGAAATATCTAACCGTTGGATTTTACTAGGAATAGAAGTGGACACCTGAATGTGTACCACGTGCCAGTGCGTCGAGGAGAAAAGCGAGAGTGGTGGAATCGATGACATCGTTAAAAAGTGACATGGACCCTCATTAACGTGTCATGTGCCACCGTAGTTGTGGGTGACCACTGTACTATGTGGGCCCGGAGGGTAACATAAATAAGAATTTCGAAAGTCGGGGGTTGGAAAGGAAAGCAATTTTGAAAGCCTCATGGACTGAAACCCCGAAACCTGAAGACCCGAAAGTCCCGAAATGCCCAAAATGAAAGTTTCGAAGACCCAAAAATTGCAAAACCGAACGAGAGCTCAGAAAACTTATTTGAATCGAAATGTCTTTTGTTCTTGTTCGTATTGGCTTATAAATGTTGTGGATTGTTCCTGAAGGTTTAATGGCCTGAAAAACTTCGAATTTAATTGCACAGTGTGTGTGCAGAGTTCAACGGAGGTTAGGACTCCAGCTAACCAATGCCGAGTATGGAGTGGGGAAAGGTGCAGATTACCCCCGAAATAGAAGACGAATAGGAAGGAAAGGATGTAGACCTGGGATTCAAAGGATCGAACTTCAATGGGCATGGAAAAGAGAAGGATAAGGAAGGACACATAATGAAAATAATTGAAGAATTGCAAAAAGAGGCCCAGGCTCGTCGAGCTGATAGCTGAAAGCTCATGAAAGTCAGGGATCGACAGGGTGTATTAAACTTAAAAATTTTGAAGAGCCTGGAAAGAATAGAGAGGAAATTCGAGAAGGGAAGAGACTCAAGTAAGATGGAGAGTCACAGAACCCATGGGAGAATAAGTAGGTTGAGGAGTGGTAGTCAGCATCTTAGTCACTCCCAAGGACATTCTGATAGGGAGACACACAGTAGTTCAAGCCTGTCCCCTACCAGAAAACATCGAAAATATGGAAAGGAGGAATTGAAAGAGGAGATGAACAAGATTAAGCCTCCAACATTTGATGGAGAACATAAGAAGGAGGAAGATGTCGAGACCTGGTTGCTTGGAATGAAGAAACACTTCCAACTATAGAATTATTCTGGCCATGTAGAAGGAAGAATTGCAATGTACCAGCTAAAAGGAAAAGCATCCATGTAGTGGGATCAGTTGGCGCAGGTGCAGCACATCAGAGAGAAAGAGGTCACTTGGAAGTAATTTAAGAGGTATTTCGAGAATAAATACCTGACTAAAAGATACTATGACAAAAAGATGAAGGAGTTCTTCGAACTCAAGCTAGGCAGCATGACTATTGATGAGTACGAACGAAGTTTTCTAGAACTACTGAAGTATGTTCCATTCATCAAAGATGAGGCTATCAAGATTCAGAGATATCTGAGTGGACTACCACATTCCATTGGTGACAATATTCAATATGATGATCCTAAGACCATGGAAGAAACCATAAGAAAGGCTAAATGTCTATACGAACAACAAAGAGAAAAGCCTACCTTTCAGAAGGCTTGGGATGACTAGAAGAGGATTAAGAAGGAATAGAGGTAGAAGGGAAACAAGCCTCCCTCTTTCAGAAACAGTCCTTGGGGACAGTCATCTTTTAGAGAGCCCAGGAAAGTTGAAGGGAGTGAGCAGATGCCAAGACCGCCACCTATGGAGTGTTGGGGCTATAAAGGGAATCATAGGTATAGAGATTGCCCCCACCGAAAAGATAAAGCGAGAACTGTCCATACTGTTCAGCAAGATGAAACATTGGAGGATATGGGCAGCAGAATGCCGAGGATCTATGCAGCCCTGGACAACAAGCAAGAATAATTTCAGTCGCACATGATTGAAGTGGAAGGTACGATCAACAACTGACCACTTGTTATTTTAATTGATTCAGGGGCTAGCCATAGTTATGTAGATCCTAGAGTGGTGTAAAGTTTGCATCTAACGAGAAGAAAACATGAGAAGTCTTGGTTAGTACAGTTGGCCACAGGGACCAAGAGGAAGGTCACTGAATTGGTTAAGTCTTGTTCAGTGGACATGAAAGGAATGAGCACTAAGGCTGAATTGAACATTTTGCCTTTAGGATCATACGATTGCTTAATCGGGATGGACTAGTTGGACTAGCACCATGCCCTTCTGGATTTCCATAACAAGAGGTTTACCTGCTTGAATGAAGAGGGAAATCCAGTAACAGTCCAAGGAATTCCTAGAGCCATGGCTATTAGGGAAATCTCATCCATGCAGCTAAAGAAATGTTACCGGAAAGGCTGTCAATTATATGTAGCTCAGGTGGAAGAAGCATCCTGAGATGTAGTCTCGAATCTGGAAGATCATGAGGTACTCAAAGAGTTCAAGGATGTATTTCAAGAGGTACTTGGACTACCTCCGAAGAGGGACATCGATTTTTCTATAAATTTGATGCCTGGAGCAGCTCCAGTTTCGAAGGCTCCTTACAGAATGAGTACACCAGAGCTGAAAGAGTTGCAATTGCAGCTCGAAGAGATACTAAAGAAAGGTTACATTCACCCCAGTGTGTCACCGTGGGGAGCCCCGATCCTATTTGTGAAGAAGAAAGATGGGGCGTTGAGGTTGTGCATTGATTTTCGGTAGTTGAATAAGGTCACTGTCAAGAACAAGTATCCTCTGCCAAGGATTGATGATGTTTTTGATCATTTGAAGGATGCGAAAATATTTTTGAAAATAGATCTCCGATCAAGATATCACCAAGTGAGAATAAAGGATGAGGACATCAACAAGATTGCCTTTAGAACAAGGTAGGGTCATTATGAATTCATAGTGGTGCCATTTGGACTGACAAATGCACCTGCTATTTTCATGTGCTTAATGAATGGA
>JZKD02S1618319.1:152967-166758 GCA_000966675.3 Picea glauca
ATCTAATTGGGATGTGTGATAAAAGTAATTTAAATAGTATGAAAAAATAATTATTTTGTTAAGCATACATATGTACAACATTGAATAGCTAGAAAAATATTTGTAGTCAAAAACAAACTAATGGATGGTCAACAATGAAAATAATGCTATTGTCTCTCTTGGGGGACTAATAAATGACTAATTCCAACCGAACCTATATAACATTTATTAATTTATAGTTGGGTGCACATTGATAATTATTGAAAACATTTATTGCTTTATAGTTGGATGCACATTGATAATTATTGAAAATCATATGCACCACGTAGCAAAGTAATAAATAACTTATTGGATTTGAAACATTTTAAATATAACCATGAATATCCCAATTGATATAGCATTTATTACTTTGTTACATAGTACATATAGACCAATTATGGTTTTAGTGGGCATCAACCATCATCATCATTGTTTTTCATAATTAGTAATGGGCATCCAATGATAAAGTAATTCATCCATAAATATATTTCTTATTGATAATTATAGAGATTATCTAGCCACTTTTTCCATTTGATTTTGCCCGAAATCCAATGATGAATGGTTAGATATATAGATTTGAGTGGCTATGTTTGTAGAATTGAGCACCCAAATAAAACAAAGTAAAATTCATATTAATGTATACATTTATTATTTATTATTATAATGTAATATATACCACATTTATTATTATTATGTAATTAAGTCGAAAGGCGTACACCTATTGACAATGGGCATATTTAATAGGGGTTTAGTGTTTAATAAGTTTTCTATGGACAGGATTAAATATGGCTGGAATATTCTTAGTAGTCACACAAAATAAATGGTTGTGATTTCAATCATTAACTTCCTAGCTATCATAAAGACATATGTTTATATGTTTACTTTTTTACATTTACCTCATCATATTTAAGAATTACTTTAATAGCTAACTGATTGCCACATAAGTGATTAACATAAATTAAAATATTAACACCACAGAAATGAAGGGCAACCATTTATTTGTTAATCAATAATAAAATTTAGTAAATTCTTTACCAGCCCATACCTTTCAGCATTCTCAAGCTAAATCCATTTATATATTTAGAATTGAGCACCCAAATAAAACAAAATAAAATTCATAATAATGTATACATTTATTATTTATTATTATAATGTATTTATTATTATAATGTGATGTATACCCCATTTATTATTATTATTATGTAATGTATACCATATTTATTAATATTGTGCAAGGTGAATATTGTTTACTAATAATAGAAAGCACTAATACTAAATTCACCCACCATCCAAAAAGACCGTCCAAAAGATACTTAACTAACTTTGAAATAGGGAATACAAAAAACAAATTTCCTGGCCGTTGCAGGGACGCGGGAAGTAGGGACCCAAAAAACAAAATTAGAGAAAAAATCCGATTATTGCCATTAGGCCCGCTCTTTATATAGTACTGTTCTGGATATACACAGCCATGGAGTGAATCGATTCCGTTCCAAATTAAAATCCGATAGGCCAGAAGATTGAAGGGGAGAGTACAGAGGAGGCGGGAAGAGAAGCCTGTAAAAATGGCGTGCGGAGCATGCAATTTTCTGAAGAGAAAGTGTGATGAAAGCTGTGTATTCGCACCTTATTTCTGCTCGGAGAATATGGGCACAGCGCAATTTCGTGCGATACATAAGGTCTTTGGAGCGAGCAACTTCTCCAAGCTGCTGCAGAATGTGCCCGAGGATAAACGACGTGATGCCGTGACCACCATATCGTATGAGGCAGAGGCTTGGATCAAGAACCCTATCCAAGGCTGCTTGTCCAATGCTTTTGCTCTTCAGAACGAGGTTTATGAACTGCCATTCTCCATGTTTCTTTTTTTGGGGGGGTTATAACAAGTACTGATTTCAATATTGATGTTTGAAAATATTACATCAAATGTTTGAAATCATGGCAGATTGCTAAATTGAATCAGGAACTGGCCGCTGGCTATGCTGAGCTCGCGGCGTGTGGCACCTCAGATGAGGCTTCACTGAGTGCTGAGTATGTCGACAGCAAGCAATCTCAAATGCTGTCTGTAATATCCAATAGCAACCCTAATGTTCAACAGTCTTTTCCTTGGCCGGTAGACATGCAATCGATCCTATCCGGGAACGCTGCACTTAATACTTACCGTGCAGAGGCCGAGAAGACGGAGCAGGGTTCGTGTAGCAGTTTCCCCGTGTGTGCGCAGTGGGACATCAGTTCCCTGGCTAAATGTACAGCTCAACAGCAAGTGCCAAAGGAAATGAATGCCCTCCACTTCGGCCATGGCGCTGGAAAATGGTCTCACCAGAAACATCCCAACATCAACAGCCATGTATTAGATCCTCAACCTGTGTGTCCATATCAAACTGATATGATGTGCAGGTCTTAAGCGCTATTACCGCCCAGTTTTGATTGTTAGGGCGTACACTGTTGGAAAAGTTAGCTGCCATTAGAATCTGAATCCTTGCAGGATCCTCCAGATTTTAGCAATGTATTATAATTTACACCAATATCTAGTTTCAAGTTAATTGAAAGACATTTAATCACAATGTGATTGGATGCAACATGTTCAGTACTGGATATTCTAGATTTGCAGATTAGGTTACTAAGAATGAAAACGTTTGTATCAGCCTTTTTACGTTGAATGTTTAGTTTTCTATTAACGTGACTGTGTACTTTTTTACCAAAATAACAATAAAACGATGCTATCTACTGGCATGGTCCTTCTCTTTAGTTGTTTTGTTTTTGTGCGGAATGCATAAGTGTGCAGAATGAGGCAAGTTTGGTTTGGATTTCGGTGGGAGAAAACATGTACTGTTTATGCGATTTGCCTCACTATAATATTCATAATCTCTCTGTGCCATTGAATCTTTCAGACATTTACAAATTTAAAAAAATAAATGTTTAGGTATGTGCAGAGATTTTGAAAAGCAAGTTGGACAACAGTTAAATCACTACTTTCCAATGCAAGCCAAGGCATTTTCTGTTAAGTAATTTTATGTTTATGCTTATAAAGTTGTTAATTTTCATTTTAAGAGGCTTGATTAGTTTTTATAATAATTATTATGAAAATTATAAAAATTGTTATGTAAAAAAAAATTATAACAATTGTTATATAAAAATTATAATAATTCTGTAAAAGAAAGATAAAATTAATGAATTTTAAATTTCAACAACTTAAAAATTTATGAGTATGCAGGTTTTTCTTATGCCACTAAAAATCATCATATATAATTAATAAATATAATAATTATAAAGGTTAACATATTATTATTGTTATTCATTTTTTAACACTTTCATAATAACTCAATAAATTTGTTAGTGTAACTTTACCCATAACCATATGAATAACGAGCATACAATTATTTCCTCCTATTCTAAAATAGGATGGTATTTGACTCATTGTCATTATTTTGGTTTTATACAATATTCATTTAACTTTAGTTGTATTCTATTTTGTTAATATTCATAATGACTTAGTCTATTTTGTGTAAATTTTGTAATTATTAATTTTTTCTAAGTTTATGTCTTTATTATGATAATAATCATGGTGATAATTGAATTTACAAGATTTGGGACCAAAACTTTATGTATATAGTTACTGTGTCCAAGAATTTTCAATCAAAACCTATAATTACCATGACCATGAATTTATAATCAAAATAGTTGCAATGTAATTAGTGTTTTAAAAAGTGCTCATGAAAAGTTGAGTAATCCACTTCACATGGTATGCACGTATATGTCATTTTCATTGGAGTGATTAAGCTTTGAATTTGTATTCACTATTAGTTTATCCAACTCCACTTGTCTCATAGAACCCTGGTGGTACCCATTTTTAAAGAGATTACAACCCATGGGAGAGGAAAAAAGGAAATGATGGATTGTTAAAGAGATTGCAACCCATAAGAGAGGGAAAAATAAATGATTGCAACCCATGAGAGAGGAAAAACTAAATGATTGAACTTGGGAAAAGGAAATGATGGATTGCTAAAGAGATGCAACCCATGGGAGAGGAAAAAAGAAATGATGGAACTTTTTTCATAGATGGTTCTCATTGTATGCAAAGTCATCTATGTGATTTATAGAGAGTTATAGAGTCGCATTGGGGTATATAGAGAGGAGGAAAGATAAAAGAGGAAGAGATGGAAAAAAGAGGTTGGAGTATATAGAAACTCATAAAATATATTAGGAGATAAGAGAGGAAGAGATGGAAAAAAAGAGGTTGGAGGAGAGAAAAGATACCAGAGTAAGAAAAGAGACTAGATTGTGTAGTGGAATGTTACAAGATGGTTCAAAAACAAATACGTAGAAACATTTCACTTCACATCCAATATATGGTATCACATATATTTATTCCAGTGACATGAATTTAATGACCTCAATCAATAGATGTCGTAGTTATGTAAGATTAAAACTCCAAACTTAGGTTATTTAAGTTTGGAAAAAAAAATGCATTGTGTGGGTGTTAGGTGATTAAAAATCAAAACTTAGGTATAACGTAAGATTCAAAAAATAGAATTTAGTTAGAGTTTGGCCAAAAAACTTCTAATTGGATGTGTGATGAATGTAATTTAAATATTATAAAAAAATAATGATTTTGTTAAAGCATATGTACAACATTGGATAACATTACATTTATTACCTTATAGTTGGATGCACATTGATAATTATTGAAAACCATATGCACCATGTAGCAAAGTAATAAATAAATGCTAGTATTTGAAACATTATGGATTTTAAATCTAAACGTGAATATCCCAACTTATATAGCATTTATTACTTTGTTACATAGTACATATAGACCAATTCTCGTCTTCTTAGTGGAGGTTAACCATCATCATTATTTTCCATAATTAAATAATTCAACCATATATATATATATATAACAAAGATTGTGTATTCTATTACAAATTTGGTTACAAGATCGTTCAAAAAAAAATACGTGGCAACATTCCACTTCACATCCAATATATGGTAATACATATATTTATTTTAGTGGCATGAATTGAATAGATGTCGTAGTTATTTAAGATTAAAAATCCAAACTTAGGTTATTAAGTTTAAATAGCGAGAAAAATATAAAAAACAAACTAATGGATGGTCAAAGATGAAAATAATGCTATACTCCCTTAGACATGGATATCTGAGCCATGTATAACATGTATTACTTTATAGTTGGATGTGCATTGCTAATTATTTAAAACATTTATTACTTTATAGTTGGATGCACATTGATAACTATTGAAAACAATATGCACCATGTAGCAAAGTAATAAATAAATGAATGGATTTGAAACATTTTAAATCTAAGGGTGAATATACCAACTTATATAACATTTATTACTTTGTTATATAATACATATAGATCAATTATGGTCTTAGTGGACGTTAACCATGATCATCATTGTTTGCCATAATTAGCAATGTGCATCCAAAGATAAAGTATTTCATCCATAAATATATTTATTATTGATAATTATAGACATTAACCATAATCATCATTATTTGTCATAATTATCAATATGCATCCAACCATAAAAATAATTCAGGAGTATATATTTCTTATTGGTCATTATAGAAAATTGAAGTTAGAATTGAGGACCCAAATAAAACAAAGTAAAAGTCATACTAATGTATACATTTGCTTATTGATCATTATAGAAAGTTGAAGTTAGAATTGAGGACCCAAATAAAACAAAGTAAAATTCATACTAATGTATATATTTATTATGAATTTATATGTGTTTCTTTCTAAGAGATCACAAATTCAAATTTAGACAGGGTAAGGTATGTATACCTCCATAAACTTTACCAATCAAATCGAACTTAAAAATATATTATTATTATTATTAATTATTATTATGTTGTAATGTATACAATATTGTGATAATATTGTTTACTAATAATAATAGAAAGCACCAATACTAAATACACTAGCCATCCAAAAATATCGTCCCAAAGATACTTAACTAACTTGGGATCAGGGACCACAAAAAACAAATTTCCTGGCCGTTGCAGGGACGCGGGAAGTAGGAACCAAAAAAACAAAATTAGAGAAAAAACTTGATTGTTGTCGTTAGTCTCGCTCTTTATATAGTACTGTTCTTCATATACACAACCATGGAGTGAGTCGATTATGTTCCAAATTAAAATCAGAAAGGCCAGAAGATTGAAGGGGAAAGTACAGAGGAGTCAAGAAGAGAAGCCTGTAAAAATGGCATGCGGAGCATGCAATTTTCTGAAGAGAAAGTGTGATGAAGGTTGTGTATTTGCGCCTTATTTATGCTCCTAGAATATGGGCGCGACGCAATTTCGTGTGATACATATGGACTTTGGAGCGAGCAACTTCTCAAAGCTGCTGCAGAATGTGCCCGAGGATAAATGACGTGATGTCGTGACCACCATATCGTATGAGGCAGAGGCTTGGATCAAGAACCCTATTCAAGGTTGCTTGTCCAATGTTTTTTTCTCTTCAGAATGAGGTTTATCAACTGCCACTCTCCTTGTTTTTTTTTTTGGAGGGGTTATAACAAGTATTCATTTCAATATTGATGTTTGAAAATATTACATCAGATGTTTGAAATCATTTGTTCCATGGCAGATTGCTAAATTGAATCAGGAACTGGCTGCTGGCTATGCTGAGCTCGCGACGTGTGGCACCTCAGACAAGGCTTCACTGAGTGCTGAGTATGTCGACAGCAAGCAATCTCAAATGATGTCTGTAATATCCAATAGCAACCCTAATGTTCAACAGTCTTTTCCTTGGTCGGTAGACATGCAATCGATCCTATACGGGAACGTTGCACTTAATACTTACCGTGCAGAGGCCGAGAAGATGGAGCAGGGTTTGTGCAGCAGTTTCCCCGTGTGTGTGCAGTGGGACATCAGTTCCCTTGATAGAGGTACAGCTCAACAGCAAGTGCCAATCGAAATGAATGCCCTCCACTTCGGCCATGGCGCTGGAAAATGGTCTCACCAGAAACATCCCAACATCAACAGCCATGTATTAGATCCTCAACCAAGCTTTGGTTAGATTATCAACCTATGTATCCATATCAAACTGATATGATGTGCAGGTCTTAAGCACTATTACCACCCAGTTTTGCTTGTTAGGGTGTACACTGTTGGAAAAGTTAGTTGCCATTAGAATCTGAATCCTTGCAGGACCCTGCAGATTTTAGCAATGTATTATAATTTACACCAATATCTAGTTTCAAGTTAATTGAAAGACATTTAATCACAATGTGATTGGATGCAATATGTTCAGTACTAGATATTCTAGATTTGCAGATTATGTTACTAAGAATGAAAACGTTTGTATCAGCCTTTTTACGTTGAATGTTTAGTTTTCTATTAACGTGACTGTATACGTTTTTACCAAAATAACAATAAAACGATGCTATCTACTCGCATGGTCCTTCTCTTTAGTTGTTTTGTTTTTGTTTTAACAAATGCATAGGTGTGCAGAATGAGGCAAGTTTGGTTTGGATTTCGATAGGAGAAAACATGTACTATTTATGTGATTTGTCTCACTATAAAATTCATAATCTCTTTGTGCCATTGAATCTTCCAAGCATTTACAAATTTAAAAAAATAAATAGAGGGTGGGAGGGGGCATTAATAGATAAACTTTAATAATAAAGTTTATCTATTAATTCCCCCCCTTCCCACCCTCTATAGTTTTCTCTTTAGTTGTTTTGTTTTTGTTTTAACAAATGCATAGGTGTGCAGAATGAGGCAAGTTTGGTTTGGATTTCGGTGGGAGAAAACATGTATTGTTTATGTGATTTCCCTCACTATAACATTCATAATCTCTCTGTGCCATTGAATCTTCCAAGCATTTACAAATTTAAAAAAATAAATAGAGGGTGGGAGGGGGCATTAATAGGTAAACTTTAATAATAAAGTTTATCTATTAATTCACCCCCTTCCCACCCTCTATAGAGGGTGGGAGGAGGGGGCATTAATAGATAAACTTTAATAATAAAGTTTATCTATTAATTCTCGCCCCCTCCCACCCGGGCATTAATAGATAAATCACTACTTTTCAAGGCAAGCCAATGTATTTTCTGCTTCTGTTTATAAAGTTGTTAATTTTTATTTTAAGAGAAGTTGTTAATTTTCATAACAATTATTATGAAAATTATAAACATTGTTATGAAAATTTATAGAGGGTGGGAGAAGGGGGCATTAATAGATAAACTTTAATAATAAATTTTATCTATTAATTTGCCCCCCTCCCACCCTCTATAGATAAACTTTAATAATAAATTTTATCTATAAACTTTATCCAAAGGGTGGGAGGCGGGGCATTAATAGATAAACTTTAATAATAAAGTTTATCTATTAATTCTCCCCCCCCCCTCCCACCCAGGCATCCAAAGGGTGGGAGGGGGGGCATTAATAGATAAACTTTAATAATAAAGTTTATCTATTAATTCTCCCCCCCTCCCACCCGGGCATTAATATATAAACTTTAATAATAAAGTTTATCTATTAATTCTCCCCCCCTCCCACCCGGGCATCCAAAGGGTGGGAGGGGGGGCATTAATAGATAAACTTTAATAATAAAGTTTATCTATTAATTCTCCCCCCCTCCCACCTAGGCATCCAAAGGGTGGGAGGGGGGTCATTAATAGATAAACTTTAATAATAAAGTTTATCTATTAATTCTGCCCCCCTCCCACCAGGGCATTAATAGATAAACTTTAATAATAAAGTTTATCTATTAATTCTGCCCCCCTCCCATCCTCTATAGAGGGTGTTAGGTATGTGCAGAGATTTTGAAAAGCAATCTGACAACAATTAAATCACTACTTTTCAAGGCAAGACAAGGTATTTTCTGCTTCTGTTTATAAAGTTGTTAATTTTCATTTTAAGAGAAGTTGTTGATTTTCATAACAATTATTATGAAAATTATAAAAATTGTTATGAAAATTATAAAAATTGTTATTATAAAAAAAACTATAACAATTGTTATATAGCTAGCACAGCCACAAGTCACTTGTGGCTGGTGAATGCCGAAATAATCGAGGCCTGGGCATTAAATAACCGCAAAACCCTATGCATTAAATAACAGACGTGGTAAGAGTTCCACCCAGGAAAATCCGGCCCAGCAAATAATAATTGGAGTAAAAATTGGGGTTGGTAAACTTGGGTTCTTTAGAAAATTAAACGTTAATAATTTAGATGTGGAAAACAAATAACCATAATAGTAAAGATTAAATATGATTAAGTAAAAAAAAAAAAAAAAAACATGTAAAGGGATGTCTTTATAATAGTGAGGAAGTTAGTAGTTGAAATCACAACCATTGATTTATTGGGACGACTAAGAATATTCCAACAATATTTAATCGTGTCCATACAAAACTGATTAAGTACTAAAAAATTATAATAATTATGTAAAAGAAAAATAAAATTAATGAATTTTAAGTTTCAACTACTTAAAAATTCATGAGTATGCATGTTTTTCTTATGCCACCAAAAATCATCATATATAATTAATAAATATAATAATTATAAAGGTTAATATATTACTATTGTTATTCATTTTTTAACACTTCCATAATAACTCAATAAATTTGATAGTGTAACTTTACCCATAACCATATGAACAACGAGCATACAATTATTTCCTCCTATTCTAAAATAGGATGGAATTTGACTCAGTTGTCATTATTTTGGTTTTATACAATATTCATTTAACTTTAGTTGTATTCTATTTTGTTAATATTCATAATGACTTATTCTATTTTGTGTAAATTTTGTAATTATTAATTTTTTATAAGTTCATGTCTTTATTATGATGATAATCATGGTGATAATTGAATTTACAAGAGTTGGGATCAAAACTTTATGTATATAGTTATTGTGTCCAAGAAATTGCAATCAAAACCTATAATTACCATGACCATGAATTTACAATCAAAATAGTTGCAATGTAATTAATGTTTTAAAAAGTGCTCATGAAAAAGTTGAGTAATCCACTTCACATGGTATGCACTTATATGTCATTTTCATTGGAGTGATCAAGCTTTGAATTTGTATTCACTATTAATTTATCCAACTCCACCTGCCTCATGGAACACGGGTGGTACCTAGTTTTAAAGAGATTACAATCCATGGGAGAGGAAAAAGGAAATGATGGATTGTTAAAGAGATTGCAACCTATGAGAGACGGAAAAAGAAATGAGTGCAACCCATGAGAGAGGAAAAAATAAATGATTGAACTTGGAAAAAGGAAATGATGGATTGTTAAAGAGATGCAACCCATGGGAGAGGAAAAAAGAAATGATGGAACTTTTTTCATAGATGGTTSTCATTGTATGTAAAGCCATCTATGTGAGTTATAGAGAGTTATAGAGTCACGCTGGGGTATATAGAGAGGAGGAAAGATAAGAGAGGAAGCGATGGAAAAAAGAGGTTGGGGTATATACAGAGGAGGAAACTCCTAAAATATATTAGGAGATAAGATAGGAAGAGATGGAAAAAAGAGGTTGGGGGAGAGAAAAGATACCAGAGTAAGAAAAGAGACTAGATTGTGTAGTGGAATGTTACAAGATGGTTCAAAAACAAATACATGGAAACATTTCACTTCACATCCAATATATGGTATCATATATATTTATTCCAGTGACATGAATTTAATGACCTCAATGAATAGATGATGTAGTTATGTAAGATTAAAACTCCAAACTTAGGTTATCTAAGTTTGGAAAAAAAAATGCATTGTGTGGGTGTTAGGTGCTTAAAAATCAAAGCTTAGGTATAACGTAAGATTCAAAAAATAGAATTTAGTTAGAGTTTGGCCAGAAAACTTCTAATTGGATGTGTGATGAATGTAATTTAAATATTATAAAAAAATAATGATTTTGTTAAAGCATATGTACAACATTGGATAACATTACATTTATTACCTTATAGTTGGATGCACATTGATAATTATCGAAAACATTTATTACTTTATCGTTTGATGCACATTGATAATTATTGAAAACCATATGCACTATGTAGCAAAGTAATAAATAAATGCTAGTATTTGAAACATTATGGATTTTAAATCTAACCGTGAATATCTCAACTTATATAGCATTTATTAATTTGCTACATAGTACATATAGACCAATTCTCGTCTTAGTGGAGGTTAACCGTCATCATTATTTTCCATAATTAAATAATTCAGCCATATATATATATATATATATATATATATATATATATATATATATATATATAACAAAGATTGTGTATTCTATTACAATTTTGGTTACAAGATCGTTCAAAAAAAAACGTGGCAACATTCCACTTCACATCCAATATATGGTATTACATATATTTATTTTATAGGCATGAATTGAATAGATGCCGTAGTTATTTAAGATTAAAACTCCAAACTTAGGTTATTAAGTTTAAATAGCGAGAAAAATATTTGTAGTAAAAAACAAACTAATGGATGGTCAAAGATGAAAATAATGCTATAGTCCCTTAGGCATGGATATCCGAGCCGTGTATAACATTTATTACTTTATAGTTTGATGCACATTGATAATTATTGAAAACAATATGCACCATGTAGCAAAGTAATAAATAAATGAATGGATTTGAAACATTTTAAATCCAAGGGTGAATATCCCAACTTTTAAAACATTTATTACTTTGTTATATAATACATATAGATCAATTATGGTCTTAGTGGACATTAACCATGATCATCATTGTTTTCCATAATTAGCAATGTGCATCCAAAGATAAAGTAATTCAGCCATAAATATATTTATTATTGATAATTATAAACCTTAATCATAATCATCATTATTTGTCATAATTATCATTATGCATCCAACAATAAAAATAATTCAAGAGTATATATTGCTTATTGATCATTATAGAAAATAGAAGTTAGAATTGAGGACCCAAATAAAACAAAGTAAAAGTCATACTAATGTATACATTTGCTTATTGATTGTTATAGAAGGCTGAAGTTAGAATTGAGGACCCAAATAAAACAAAGGAAAAGTCATACTAATGTATACATTTATTATGAATTTATACAGTT
Organism: Picea glauca; assembly: GCA_000966675.3. Taxonomy (NCBI): domain Eukaryota; kingdom Viridiplantae; phylum Streptophyta; class Pinopsida; order Pinales; family Pinaceae; genus Picea; species Picea glauca. The sequence continues at coordinate 165,050 of JZKD02S1618319.1, forward strand.
TTAGTGAGTCTAATGGTTAAGAACATGTGTTTCTTTCTAAGAGGTCACAAATTCAAATCCAGGTAAGGTATGTATATCTCCATAAACTTTACCAATCAAATAGAGCTTAAAAATAGATTATTATTATGGGAAAGACGTACACCTATTGACAATGGGCACAATTTATCACCTTTTAATCTAAAAATTTTTATTACCACGTTTAAATAATTGACCTGTAAAATAACACATTTAGATAATTAACCATCAACTGTACCATCGTTTCATTCTTTACTGTTCGCTCGTTTGATTATTTACATGCACATGATAGTGGAGGATGCCATGCGTTTCTAAGGTGATAATTTTTATAACACTGGACTGACTGGCATAGACAACTTGAGTTTTGAGGAATCGTTTTCTGGAANACCTGCCGTGTCCAATCCATGGAACGTTCCTTCCTCAGGAAATCCATACTTTCCGACAGGACAAAATCCACAGGCTCCGCAACAACCTCCTTATGGACAAATGCCCAACCCAACCGATAATCCTCAAAACCCATCCGGTTACCCTCTGCTCACACAGGCTTCTCAATACACTTCGAATCCTATGTACCTTGGCCAAAACCAACCCAACATGAGAGGGCCCACAAGTTATAACTATCCGCATAACCCAGTATTGGGCCCCACTGGCGTCCCTTTGCCACACCAGCATTACCCACAGATTAACCGACAGCTACCCTTTCTAGCTACCCTAGATCTTCCAGATCTGTCTCGGTTAACGAATGATCCCATTCATCATTCTTCGGTTTGGCCAGCCATTCCAGCAAAACTCCCTTCTGATATCCTGAAATTCGATGGAAAGTTGGGAGAAGACCCAAACAACCACGTAATGACCTTCCATTTGTGGTGTTCATCAAACTCCCTCATGGACGACTCAATTCGTTTGCGCCTTTTCCAACGAACACTTACGGGTTCCGCCGCGAAATGGTATATCGAATTACCACGCGCATCCTTTCACGATTTCAACTCCCTCGCTATGTCCTTCCTCACTCATTTCCAACTGCCCATCCGATACGAGATGGGTACTGAACTATTAACCTCCCTTCGTCAGACAACTTCCATACATATCTCCGATCATATCCATGAATGGAGAAGACGACGAAGGCTAANCCACGAGTTATAAATATCCGCATAACCCAGTATTGGGCCCCACTGGTGTCCCTTTGCCACACCAGCATTACCCACAGATTAACCGATAGCTACCCTTTCTAGCTACCCTGGATCTACTAGATCTGTCTCGGTTAATGAATGATCCCATTCATCATTCTTCGGTTTGGCCAGCCATTCCAGCAAAACTCCCTTCTGATATCCCGAAATTCGACGAAAAGTCGGGAGAAGACCCAAACAACCATGTAATGACCTTCCATTTGTGTTGTTCATCAAACTCCCTCATGGACGACTCAATTCATTTGCGCCTTTTCCAACGAACACTTATGGGTTCCGCCACGAAATGGTATATAGAATTACCACGCGCATCCTTTCACGATTTCAACTCCCTCACTATGTCCTTCCTCACTCATTTCCAACTACCCATCCGATATGAGACGGGTACTGAACTATTAACCTCCCTTCGTCAGACAACTTCCATACATATCTCCGATCATATCCATGAATGGAGAAGACGACGAAGGCTAATTAAAGCGGTCATCCCCGACCAATTATTAGCAGAATGGT
>JZKD02S1618330.1:0-27802 GCA_000966675.3 Picea glauca
GATTTGGGTTTCCAAGGGAAAAATATTTGTGTAATGTGTGTATTTTCCATTGTACTTTTTTGTTCTTTTATTGAAAATTTGTTTGCAGTAAAATATTGTACAAGGTTAAAATCTACACAAGTTTCTAAAGTCCACACATAACCATATCTCACCATTCTTCTTCCTGACTTGCACCAAATTTTCTACCCACTCTGAATATCTTAAAGGTACTATGATCTTAGCATATAGCAGTCTTTTCAATTATTTTTCAATGATGGGAAACAACATAGGATTAAACTATCTCATCGTTTGCCTCAAAGGTTTAGAGCCCATTTTCAAAGGAATTTTATGCTAATTTATTTCAGTATAAAAAATCTTAAGATCCTCATATGACCATGAAAAAATATCAACAAATTCCTTCATGAGATTAACATACTTGCTTCTCTGCTCTTTTGACAGTGCTTTGGACAGTTTTATAACCTTTGGATCTGCATCAGTCCCAATATTATAGTCAACAACATCATTTTCCTAACATTGAATTGAAGATTTTTTGGAAACCTCATTATTATCAAAGAGTCTTTCCACTGGGACTAGACCCTTTGGGATATGATTTGTCTTTAATTCCACAATTTTATGCCCTGCTACTTTATTCAGTAAAATATTTGACTGATTTTCTACCTCGTCATTTTCATTCTCTTAATCAAAAGAAATGGCAGAAAATTCATAAATAGTTTCAAGAAACCTTTTCAACTCGTGGTCGTCACTAAAAACTTGCCAATGTTTTACATTATCTAGAATAGTTGGTCTATGCCTCATTTCAACCTCATACTTAAGATGTGAATCTAGTGGAGGTATGAAACTACTTGCAACTAGAGAGAAAGAGTATGCTCTTTGGTTTGCATTTCTTGGAACAAATGAAATATCAAAAGCTATAAAGAAATTTTCAATTAATCCCCATACCTCATTCCTATATTGTTTTAGTCTCTGTTGCTTTGTCTGATAAATATTTTTGACTTGATGAATGACTAATTCTGAATCTCCAAAAACTGTTATTTTGTCAATCCTAATAACAGAGCCTCATATTCTACAATGTTATTGGTAGTCTCGTATTCCAATTTATATGAAAAATATACATCTTTAGAAGGATACATAATCACAATCCCAACACCAAATCCTTCTTTTCAACATGAACCGTCAAAAAACATTTTCCAAACTGTGTTCTCCATACCTTTTCCTTGCTTACCAATGAGCTTGTTATCATGATCTGTTGGTTCTGGAGCATCATCAATGATATGTAAAATAGAGGAACCAATTTCATCTTCAACTGCATAAATAGGATGGTTTCCTGGTTTATCATGATCACTGACTATGTAAGAAAGACAAACTTCTCTATATAACTTTTCGTGTTCTCCTCCAAAGATAGGGATAGTTACATATGTCTAGTCCATCTGAAGAGATCCTCCTACCTTCTTGGCCCAAGATCTGCATAGTAACATACCAAACTTTGGAGATATGTCAACAACCACAATATCCATAACAACATTTTTCATAGGAAGCTGAGATAATGTCATAACCAAACATTTAATAACTCCTAAGCATGTAACTCTCTTGGAATCAAAAGATTAAAGATCCTTGTAAGGTTTTGTGATATATAACCCCAACTCATCCATAATCACCTTTGGCATAACATTATGTGAAGCTCCACAATCCATAAGACAATTATGTACATTTTTATCATGTATGTTCAATGATATATAAAAAGGTGGGAAAAAGTCAGATTTCTCCTCAATATGGGGGGCAATTGTGATAGTGGGATTTTCATCCTGTAAATTCATTGTATCTAAAGAGATAATAGGTGCAGGAGGTTGCAAAATGTTCAAAATAGAATCTTTAAAAGACCCATTTTTCATTAATTCTACCAAAAGCACGGGTATTTTATTTTTACTTATCTCATGCTCCAAATTAAAAGGAACTAGTTGTCTTTTTGTATCCTTTACCTATGAAACACCATCCTTGATGTCTTTCTAATGTTGATCTAATTGTTTTCATGCATCTTTGCTTTAAACCTGATTTGTTTTATTATTCTGAGTTTTTGCATTTGGCTTTGGTCCACTTTGTCTAGGCCTTAAATCATATCTCTTTTGAGGTTTGTTCTGGAAAAAAATTATCCTCCTCTTTGTCTTCATAAATTTTATTTAATACCAAAGAGTATTCATATTCATGTTGAGTCAAGTGGCTAGAAGGAAGCTCAATTTCATTAAAAAGATGTGCATAATTTTCTTCAGTATCCTCACTTTCTTTCATCCCTTCTACATCATTATTTTGGAAAGGGGGTAAGATCATTTGATCTTCATGATTCATTTTTTCTCTTTGCATGATATGAGGATCCTTATTAGGTCTTTTGAAGTGATTTGGCTTTCTGTTTCCACCCTCTTGAACAAGTCTATTTGGCTACTTTTCTCCCAATTTCAATTTAGCCAATTATGTTGTTAGAGTCTTCAACATTTTAGCCATTTCATCAATTTTTGGATCATATGTTGGTACATTAGAAGAGGATGGGGCATCTTCCTTTTGTTTCTTTTTGTCTCTATCAGATCTATCGTTGAGTCTTTCAGCTGGCTAAGATGTTTGATTATACTTCAAGAGATGCTTCTTACACATTTTTCATGGTCACGTCCCTTCTTTCCATCAACAATAAAGAAAATTCAGCATCAAAAGCATTAGCAAATGTGATCTTAGCAGCTGTTTATGTAGGTTTAATTTCTACGGGGATCTTTCTATACATTTTATTGAATCTTTTAGTAAAATATGACACATATTCACCATTTTTTTTCTTTTCATGGCTCCAAACTCAGTAATATAATACAAATAATATTTTTAATCTCCCCATTGTCTCGGAAAAGTCTCATCTAAAACATCAATATATGTAATAGAACTTGTAGGAAGACCTCTGAACCATTTTATTACTTCTCCATCTAGACTTTGCACAAACACTCTCATCCAAACATTTGAATTCTCTATGTTGAAATTATCTGCAAAACTGTAAAAAGATGATAAGTGTTCTTCAACAGTAACATCTCCCTCTCCATTGAATCTAGGCAAGTACTTCATGTAATCTCCAGTTGGAAAGCATTCAAGTTCTGAGGTAAATGCAAGGGTGCATATCCAGTAGCAATGATAACATCCATTATGTTTACAACCATGGTTGGGACAGTTGGAATTTGAACTTTAGGGGGAAATGATGGGAGAGATGAAAAAGATGAAGATGGTTGACGATGGTTTTGTTTAGACTTCATAAATCCCCCTATGGCAAGAATATTATTAAATATCTATATTTTAGGTTTAGCCTCTTCAGATATGCTCAACTAAGGAGTAATTGAGGCTAGTATTTGTTCTATTTCCTCCTTTATATATTTAGGAAAAAAAAGTAGGGCTTCTGATGTGAAGAGAGAATCCCGATTATCTTCATCTTTAATAAGATAAGAAAAATGATTACATTATGTGACTATTTGTTCACCCAACTGAATAACAATTTGTTCTTCTAAAGGAACAATCTTAGACAGAGCCTTTTATTCAACTATTTCTTGAGGAATAATTTCTAATGAAACTTTTTCATCAACTACTTATGAAGGAACAACAATGGGTTTTTCTTCAATAAAAAAATAAATAAATTTTCTTCAGGAATAGGGTTTGTTTCTTCATAACAAGGCTCGTCCTTAGATGATGAGGATTGTCTTGGAGTAATCTTGGGTTTCCTCAATAGTCTCTCTAGATTTGATAGTGTTGGAATTGGCTTGGGATCTGGATTCATTCTGGTTGTTCTTTTTCTTAAAGATGAAGATGATGCTAGAGCGTTGGTAGGCTCTGACTTTGTTCCTCTTACTTCTCTTTTAGGAGCCAAAACTTCTATAATAGAGTCTCCAGATGAAAAGTATGCAGTCAAAATTTTGTGTCTAACTCTTGTTCACCATCAAGAGCTAGCTCTATTCAATGTCGTACACCTAGGGAAGATACTTCGTTCCTCTGTCCCTGACAACGATGCCAAAATATGTTATCCCTAAATTCTACACCAGACTACTATGGCACAAATCTAGGGCACCTCATTTATTACAATGGTTGATTGGTTTGGATAATGGATCAAGTAGTTTAGATAAGTAGGGCACCTCGTTTATTAATTTTCTTCGCACACCTGCGAAGAAATGTTAACATAGCGAGATTTTATTTCATAGGAGAATGATAAAATGGTCAATTGTATCTTCCAACTTGAACTCTTCTGATCATAATCAAATCACCATCTATATAAGACAAGGTCTGTATCTTTAAAATTTCGAAGAATTGTATAAGGTGTCGAGTTAAGCCACATGCCTGCATGATTACAATGTGTTGTCGAAATATCCAGATTTTTGTAGCGCACTTTTAGAAATGATGTTATTTTTGTTAAAATAAAGAGATGTGCTCGTTTTCCCATAGACAATATAGCAATATTGTCACCCAACCATAGGCACGAAGCCACCCTTGAGCACCTTTAAAATTGATAGACAGAATAATTATGAAAGCAAACTTTAAACCAATAGCCAACCAAGATAGTGTATCTCTCTCCAAGGCTAGCATACCAAGCAAAGAATCCAAACAATAACAAAGGAAAAAATTCCAAACCATAACCAAATCCAAAATCGCAGTTGCAATAGCTACAACTTCACTCCCTCTCCAAAACTTGTGCACCACTAGTATGTGTATAATATGAGAGTATATGTGACAAATGAGATCTAGCGCCCTCTTATTTATAGTGCTCTTTGTCACCTGTCCAGGCCAACTTCTTCTTTTAGAGGTTAAAAATTAAATATTAATTCTTTTATTGAGCTGACATGTCTTCTAGGGTTTCTACACATCTATTTATGGTTTCTCTTGCTTCCCGGAATATTCTAGTCTCGTCAAGGGTTACATGTAGAGATTAATACCTCCCGCAACTACCATAATATCAACACTCCATCCTAGCTAGGGAGGTATTAAAGGCAATTTTCTTGAGAACAATCAGACCATTCAACTTGTAGCGTCATCATAGCCACACAATCTATCTCATGATCACGTAGATTAACCCATGAGAAACATCACCACTATCAATATCATCCGATAGCATCAACTGCATCATCTCTCGAAGCCATACTCCATATGAGTAATCGGGTATGATGATGAATAAGTCACTCACTCAACAGAGTGATAAAAGGAACATTCTTCTAATCTAGGCATACGTCCTAGAAGAATGATTGTCCCAACAGATATTGAAAGCCATGCTATGGGCTACAAAGATCATTCCTATAGGAATGTTAGTCTCAAACTATTTTATAATCTTGTCATATGTACCATAGTGATCCATTTATACCCATATGCCTTATAAAATATCGGTCATGTATCAACCACCCTATTTGAAACGTCATGGCCTTAGGGGGAAGACTATTCAACCTGATTGGGCCAACAACCATGCCTCAGGAGAATATCGGTCCTGAACCATTTTCCTAATTGGGCTACAACCTATGCCTTAGGAAAATACTAGTCCATGATACGTCAGCAATATTTCAACCTCAACCATTCTCCATAGGGAGAATGTTTGTCCACAAACACACTCACTATCCATATAGCTGGAAATCATCTCCAATACTAGTGGTAGTCTCCATGGAAATTAGATAATAGAATATTGTTTCTATAATTCCATCCAATAGAACACAATTGTGTCTATCCATGGTAGTATACAACTACTATCCAGTGGTACAGAACCACTCCTAGTAGCATATGGATACTAACTAGTGACACACAATCACTACCAGTGGATCACATCCACCACAATGGAATACAAGTATTGTCCAGAGACATACAATCTCCACAACAATCATATCATCTAATATTAACAATATCATTATACAAACTGAGTCATCTAGGTGATTCTTCCACTCACATATGTGAGATCTGGAAGAGAATATTCCTTCACAAAGTAAAACATCATACATGGGCTATTTGGAATATTCTTCCCAAGCATGGAAGAATAATTGTCCTTGATTTCTGAGCCTGGACCATTCACCTAATTGGGCCATTCCTCTGGTACTAATCATAGTGCAACCTGGAGATAATGAGTCTTCCCTAGGGAATGTATGTCCATGATTTTTGAACCCGGACCATTCACCTAACTGAGCCATTCTTTCAAAACCAATCACAGCGAAACCTAGAGAAAATGAGTCTACCCTAGGGAATGATTGTCTGGACCATTTCCTAATGGAAATGATTGTCCTCCACCAACCTCCAAAACAGACCATTCTTCAAAAATTCTCACAACTTTGAACTTCGAAAGAATGATTGCCCGTCGAGGAAAACCATTATACTTGACCACTACTTAGAGTGAGTACCAAGAAGAATGATTATCCTATACCATTCCCCCACACTGGCCACAAGGGGAATCATTGTCTATGGTACATCATCAATCTATCAGACCATTTTCATTACGAAAATGATTGTCTGATCTAGACCATTTTCCGAACTAGAAAATGCATGTTCATCAGAAATCTTGGGCCACTTTCTGGACTGGAAGGTGGTCTCCCAACCTATACCATTTTCTAAACTGGAAAATGACTACCCATAAATCAATAACATATCAGTGCTCCGTCCAAACCTAGGAGTAATCAATTCCCTTTCCAATAAGTAAGTCATATCCACGAGTACTAGCTTGTCCCTTAAGTACACAAACTTTTCATCCTGGATGGAGGCTTTACCAAAATATTTTTTATCTTCTCATCTATGAAGAGATATTGGAGAACCACTTCTCCCCTCTAGACTCTATCATGGAGAAAATGATACTCAATCTCAATGTGCTTCGGCCTGTCATGGAACACCGGGTTCTCTAAAATCTTCACACATGTCTGATAATCACAATATATCACGGTCGAATCCAACACTTGATCAAACAGTCCATAAACCAGATTACAGAGCCACACTACTTTCGTACAAGCATCACAAGTTGTAGTATACTCTACTTATGCAGTGTTGAGTGCAACGGACTTTTGTTTCCTGCTAGCCCATGACATTGTGGCAAAGATCAAACTGAAACATATCCAAGTAGCACTTCTTCTATTATTTGCACTCCTTGCCCAATTTGAACCGATAAATCAATGCAGTTGTATATCATAACTCAAGTGTCCCACAAAGAAAATATTTGGCTTTGTCTTCAATGTTGGAGTCCATGTAATCTTCTATAGATTACATGCCCTTCTTTCCTGACGGCTCCAACTTTTTCCTTCCACCATAGGAATGTAAATTTAGATTAACAACCAAGGATATTCAAGGCTTTTTTTCAAAGAAGACTTCTTATAGAGTCAAACTGCACACATGTTTCTTATCATGGTTGCTACTTCCAATGAAGAACATGGATAGATACTTGATAGTATTTACGGATTCTTCTTCAATAGATCATATCGTTGGGGATTATCTCCCTCCTAATATCATCTTCATGCCTTAATGAGCAATATGCATGCTCTTTTTTTTTGGAATTTTGTGATCAACTCCCTCCATCTGAGAGATTCCATGCTTTTGTCTGCTACATCTCACTTTGCTTTCTACAAAGTGTCACAAGCCTGTTTTGGTTTCCTTTTGATTCCTGACTTCCTTTGAGTCTAACTCCTCTGAGTCTCTTTAAGTTTGTTTCTATATGTTTTGATTGTTTCATATCTGGCAGTTGTGTCATCCTTATAAACTTCTTATATGACAACTTCCCCAAGGATTGTTCATCACAAGGGTACCTTCCTGGAACAAGAACAACAAGAGAAAACAAGAAATATCTATCTAGAGGAGGTGTTAGTTTATCTTGTGAACAAGTAAAATAAGCATCTATATCAATAGTATTCATATGTAATCAAGTATTCATTGCACCTAGAAATAATACAATCTTTCAAATATTTCTTTCACAATTTGTAATGTAGCAACTATCACCCTTGATATATACAAATTTGAAGACTTAACAATTTAATCAAACCTGGAACCTGAAGCCTCAACTGCTATGGAGGGTGCGCTTGTTTCTTTGAATGTATTGAATCCAAGATTACAACTTGGACAGGTTCTCTAGTATTTTCCCTACAAACACACTCATGTTTTGCTAGATGATATAACTTGGATAGCATATACAAGTGCATACCTTTGAAATCTTGTAGCATCATCCAGCTTGTCTTCCAATCTGAAACTATATACCATATTGACAAGAGGATATTATAAATTGACTCAAAGGATTTAATGATTAGAACAAGCTAGAAACTCTAAAATTTCAACTTTGACCACAAAATCAATTTGACCAAAAGTCAACCTTCGACTTTTGACTTTAACCAGTCAACCTTTGGCTTTGACCAGTCAAACTTTGACTTTGACAAAAAATTCAAACCTGATGTTTTTGCTAGCTGAGGGTACCAAGAGGTGCGCTAGGCTAGGGTGCACTAGGATGCCAAAGAATTATGTTAAATGCTTCATCGAAAGTGCCCGAACACAAGGATTAGGGTTCGTTGCAACTACATAATAAAAAAACCTAGCTGCAGTTGTAACTAGTGCCACAACGAGCTTAAGAAATAAATTCCCAATCTATATTCCAATGGTTAGACTGTCTGAAGATAGCGTGGGCCCATAACCTATTATAATAAAGAGATGTGCTAATTTTTCTATAGACAATATAAAAATATTGTCACCCAACCATAAGCACGAAGCCGCCCCCGAGCACCTTTAAACTTGTCAGACAAAATAATTACGGAAGCAAACCTTAAAACCAATAGCCAACCAAGATAGTGTATCTCTCTCCAAGGCTAGTGTACCAAGAAAATAATCCAAACCATAACCAAGGCAAAAAGTCCAAACCATAACCAAAATCCAAAATCCCAGTTGCAATAGTTGCAGTTGCACTCCCTCTCCAAAACTTGTGCTCCACTAGTTTGTGTGTGTTGTGAGAGTGTATGTGACAAATGATCTCTAACACCCTCTTATTTATAGTGCTCTTTGTCACCTGTCCAGACCAACTTCTTCTTTTAGAGGTTAACACTTAAATATTAATTATTTTATTGAGCCGACATGTATTCTAGGGTTTCTACACATTTGTTTAAGGTTTCTCTTACTTCCCATAATATTCTAGTCTAGTCAAGGGTTATATGTAGAGGTTAATACCTCCCACAGCTACCATAATATCAAAAAAAATTGTGCTACAAAAATTCCACCTTTTTTGCAGCAAATATTATTTATCCTCAAAAACTTAGGAAATCCTTGCAAATTTGAATTTTAAATCAATCCATCCCTTGATGTGCCAAATTAAAACCTATGTAATTACCTTTGCACATATCTTATGAAAGAAAAACAAATGAAATTAAAACGTGAACCTAACAAAGCAAAGACAATCACAATAAAGGTGAGCATAGAAAATAAGGAACAAAGAAGATAGAAAGGATATAATTGAAGAAGGATTTATGGATTAGTGGGCTAGGGTCAGGAGTAGAGCAGAAGTCATGCATGTAGATTTAGGTACTAACATATATTATGAGCACAGTTGGACCCAGGTTGTGGATTATCAATACATTGCACTACAGTGTAGACTCTACGTTGAAAATATGAACTTATCTTCTTCTTGCCCAAATAAAAAGTTTCTTAAATTTTCCATCTTGTGGAGATTTTAAGAAAACATTTTTCCATGCAAATTCAAAAATATCACCTCAACCTTAAGTTTCCCCAGATCTATTTCTTGTGAAAATTCAACCTTAGGGTTGAATCAACAACTTATCACAAGGCAGTACAAGATATTCCTTCAATTTCATGACAAGATGTGACTCTCTAATTCCTTCAAACCCTATATTATCACAAGCTAGGGTGTCCGCCATAAATAGAAAACCCTAACCAAAAATAAAAATGCATGGTAATGCATCTCACCAAGTTATCTAGCCTCACCAAAGTCTCTACAACAAGCTAGCATCAACACCAACAAGTCCAACCTTCATCTTTCACCAATATTGCCTCACACAAGCTCTCCAATCAAAGCACTCAAAGTCTCCTTTAGGGTTTATTTTCCACAAATATTAGATCCTTTCAACATTAGGACTCAAACCAAGAAATTCAAGTGTCCTCTAGGTTTTGCCTGTCACAAAACCTAGTGTCTTCCTCCCTTGCATAAAGATAAGTACAAAGACTCAAGACAACCTCTTCTTCAAAATACAAATGATCTAATGAACTCTCATATGTTATCTACATGAATTACTAAAACCAAAGACTTTGCCTTCCCCTTTTGTATAGAATAGGTGAGGGAGGCTAACAATAATAAAGTGGACTAGGTCCACAAGCAACTTGATCTAGTCTTCTAGATAAAGTCTCCAAGTGAAGTGCTCTCTCTCCAAGGTGTATATATGTCGAGACAAGGCTCCTCAAATGGTGTGTTCTCAAGTATGGGATCCAACTACAAAGTGCTCATCATCACAAGACTCCTCACTCTCAAGATAAGCATCTAATGCTCCAACGATCCTCCTCAGTAGATGTGTCTTGGGTCCACATACAACCCCAAGCAATGCATAGTCAATCCAAGCATCCTCATGTCATGCACTCATGCTCTTAAGGCATGCCAACTTGTCCCAATGCTCCTACGCCTAAGTGCCTTACCTCATGTTTCCCAACACTCCCTCTCCAAGGTATATCCAACACCTATGCAAGAAACCATCCTCCTCAACACATCATCCATGTAGAATGTATCAGTGCCACATAATATAATCATCTTAACGAGGAGTGTGTGACATCTAGCACCAAGTCCAAGGTCAAGAAACCACCTATAGAGAACTCTCCAAATGTCATCAACCAAAGGTATAAGATACAACTAAGGGAATAGGGTTTCACCATTCACCTTACATTGCATGAAGGCACCCTAGGCATGGTGTAAACACTTTTGAAGCAACCCAAAAGCTAACACCCCCTCTTTGCAAGGAAATTATTTTCATCAACACCAGTCTTCTCCCTTTGAATCTCAACTGAACCTTCCATATACAAATTTGAATCTACTACAGTCCTGGAATCAATGAGAAAACCCTCAAAAAGAACTACCACCCAAACATCATTCTCCTTCGTGAAGGCATCACACCACACTTTCTCAAAACAACATGAAGGCCCACATATGGAAGTAGCTAATGCGGTTTGGTTAGAATATCTTCTGGGAGGTATACTTATCCTTATTGAAGATATAGGTGCTCCTACATGCTAATGTGAATCCTACAATGTCCAAGTAAGCCACATTGACTTCATGTGGATTGAGGTAGAGGGTAAGGACATATTTTTCCTTGGGCTCTCCTTTCCCACACCTGGATCTAAATCTTATTTTATCTTTGAATCAGATTATGGAACAACAACCTCCTCACTTCCTTCAATCACTAAAGGATATACTTGTGATCTAGTGAACCATGCATCATCATCAAACTTCATATCTTGGCTCACCATAGTCTTATGTTATGTTGGAATGTAAATCCTATAAGCTTTGGAAGTCTCATTGTATCCAACGAAATAAGATTGCATCTTAAACCTCCCCTTTGTTAGGGGCTTAACTACCTCTGAATTTGAAGGAACATAACCATAGACCACCAATAAACTGCAAAACACCATTATCATTCATATCAACTTCATATCCATCCACATTATCTTTTAATACACTTGTTTCATGTAACTTCATTTTTTTATTTTGAATTCACCTTTTTATGTAAAGTCACATTTTTCACATAAATTCATTTTGAATTCACCTTTTTACGTAAAGTCACCTTTTTCATGAGATACTTATATTTGAATACTTACATGATATAAGTCCTTTGACATCCATGACAAGAATTTGTTCAACATGACTATCACATCTCCATACAAGACCAATAAAAGTGGATCATATATATCAAAATCTACACAAATCTCATCCATCCTGAAATACCAAGTTCATAGTGCAAAAAATAGCCCACACATGACCTCCAACAAACTCTAAACATGGGTGTCTTGCCCATGCACCCCAAAAACTTTGGGTTGATTTATGTACACTTCTTGTTTAATAACACCATTAAAGAAGGTTTTCTTTACACCCATATGCTATGAGTGAAAACTAAAAAATATTTCTAATGCAATCATGGTATAAATATAAGTATAGCTGGAAATTGGAGCAAATGTCTCATCACAATCGACTTCCTATTCCGTGAGAACCCTCTTGAAAAAAGCATTGCCTTGTGGTTTTCAATACTCCCATCAACTGCATGTTTGATACTGTATAACCACTTGGAATCAATAAGTGATCTCTCCATAGGTCTCATTACACTCTTCCAACTTTATTTTGTGATATGGAGTTAAATTACTAAGTCATGCCATCCCTCCACTCTTTCTTTCACAGGCCTCATTGAAACTAGAAGGCTCACCCAATTTATCGTTGGCATGTAAAACCACCATAATATCAATAAGAAACTTGTAGAGGCCACAATATCACACACCTCTAGCCAAATTTCTAAAACTTACGACATTATAATCGATGATAGTGCATTTGTTTCCTTCAAATGCAACCCTACACTAAAAAAATTTCATACTAGGAATTAAATAAGAATTTTCTTCAAACTAGGAATAAACAAAACATCATTCAATTCAAGAACATAATATAATGGAATCTAGAAGGAAATTGAGCCCAATCCTTTTACGGGATAATTAGCATCATCACCCAACTTCACACTCCTTCCTCCCTATTACCCTTGAATGAAGATTTTCCTATCATAATTCATATGTCTCAATGCTCGACTATCCACATTCCATCCAACACTTGACAGAATGTTGGAAGATAAACAAGAGACCATGGAGAAGGCAATCTTAAGCTAGCATGCTAACACATTTTCTCTTGCTATAGTACTTAGATTCCCTGCATCCTATTTATGTTGCATGGCCTTCCCCGTCTTCTTCTTTAAACACCATGTTGTCACTTATGCGGATCCCTAAAAAAATAATTGTATATGTTTCCCTCGAGGACTCGAGGATATCGAAAAATTTGGTACACTATGAGCAAGTCCTATGTTTCCAAACTTCTCTAGAAGGCCTCAAAATCACCTAATATTGGCCCATAAAGAATTTTTTAGCCCCCTTGTCACTCCTTGCTACATAAAATTAGCAAGCATATCATATGTATCTAATTTCACTAAGTTTCTAAGAATCAAGGATGGTTGGGATTGGCCCCACCAAGATTAGATCAATGGTCGAAATTCCATCATGGGAGGGAAAATCTATGAGGGGTGGCAAGTCCCAAAGTACTGCAAATGACTTGGATCCATCTTGAGATTTATAATCAATGGTCATGATCTCATCATAGGAAGTGAGTCCATTTGGAATGAAATAGTTGCAAATCCCTGCAAACAATGGATCAAGCCTCCTCTCAAATCAAATCTATAACTAGCAATGTATCATGGAGGAAGGGCCCATTGGGGGTTGACAAATTGACAAATTCCATAAATGGTCTAGATTATCCACCAGGTGAGATCTACACTGCATATCTCATCATGGAGGATAATATTTTCAAGGGAATAAAAAGTATCGAGTGTCATGAATGATAGATTTGAGCCCATTGGTTTAGATCTATAATGGAGGCTTAGTCATGAGAGACAGGGTCCATTAGGGTTAAAAAATGAAAAAGGACTTGAATAATCATGACTAGATCCGTCGAGATCAAATAAATGGCCATTATTGCAGGAAAAATCCTTGTTATAGGAGGAAAGTGTTATGAACATCACAAACGACCACAATCCACCCCCTTAGAAATAAATCAATGGCTCACATTTCATCATGGTGGATGAGTTACTCAGAAAATAAAAATATACTAAAGGTTTTGAATGACCTAGATTGAACATGCCAAGGCTAGATTCAGGGCCAACCTTGTATCACAAAAGTGAGGTTTGTTGAGACATGGGAAGGATGGAAATGCCACGAATCACTGATATTGGCTATGTTGAAGGAGATCAATAGTCCAATTCTCATCATGGGAGGCATGTATAATGAACCATCTAGAAAACAAAACACTATGAATGTCCTATATTCCATTGAGATCTCAAATTGATGACCCAAAACCCATTGTGAGGCAACCCTCCATCCATGTTAAATATGGTGACATTGGAAAAGGGGAAGAATATTCTTGAAGGGGATCTAGTACCTCAATTTCAGTAGGGAATATATTGGGTCCCAAGCATTGAATATCTCCCACCTATTATAACTTTCCATGTGTTATGCCACACAATCCAAAAACATCGATGTAAGTACAATATTTCCATTTATGAAGCATCAGTTCGAAATTAAGGCCCACATGTAGCAATGTTTGATGAAATAATGCCTAATAACTCTCCTCCCCCTCCATGTTTTACATATAAACCTATGAGAGAAGTATCCCTGTGTGAAATTTACAAGCTTGAAGATCACCCATTATCACTATCAATTATAACTACAGTCTATTACCTTTGAGTTGGTCACTTGTAGAGAAAAGTTGGAGTTATTGGTGCACACCGGGTAAGTGAATCTCAAATCCTATCGCCTTTTTGGTTACCTACAAACCTTTTATTTTTCATCACAGGGGGGTTTTGTGGGGGTGATTATCCAGAACTTGTTATCTTGTCTCAATTCTTTATAAATCATATAATCTGCCACGATAAAAGGTTATAATATTACCTCTAGAGAGTCCTCTTCTTACTCCACTAGTCTTCACTCAAACACAAGTGATGTATCTTACTCAAAATCTTCTTCGTGCATGGACAAATTTACCAAAGTTTCCACACTAACTCTCAACTCCTTCACCCCCATCAACTACTTCGGGTTGCTTGTTGTTGCTTCATACAAGGGAGTGAAGGGAAACCCTTTTTATTGTTCGAGATATTGCAACACACAATTTTTGACACTTACCCATTTCCCAAATTCATGGAACTCTTTGATAAACATTACAACCCCTCAACCTTGTTGAACATATTTATAGATAGCTAGACAATTTTTGGGGGATTAATGTGCAATCCATTTTTACTATTCCAGAAACTTTAGTGGGCACCATCTCCTTTTCCTCAAAGGTACAAATAAATCAATACATGGGCATGCCCAATGAACAAAACACATCCATGTTTCATAGAATGTCATACAACTAGGGTGTTGCTAAGATCCTGCCTTCCACCGTTAAAATAAAAAACTTCCCTAAGTCAGTCTACAAGGCCATCTATATGTTGATCCTAATCTTGGAGAGGGATGATTAATTAGTGGTCAATGAAATCATGGTGTCAATCATTGGCTTATTCCATCGTTGACCTACCCCCTCATTCAAATATGTAGAGACCCTACCCATTAACAGTAAATGACAGTTGACTAGTTTCCAACTAATAGAGTATCTTGCTACCAAATCTACCTAGTCTACACGTTCATCTTCTATCAGAGCCACACCCTATCCCACTCGAGGCTACAATAATTCAGGGGTGGTAATGCCTCTAGGTGTCTTGACTTACTATCATAGATTAAAAGGATAATCTAAAGTCTTCCTTTTTCAAATGATAAAATGAGTTTACGTTCACAGCCTTATCAGTCATCACAGGTAGAAAGCCTCAAAAGTTCCTTGCTAATATCAGGCCATACTTATAGTTGGGTGATGGTTCTAGGAAAGGAGATTGGTTCTTAAGAGAGAATTTCATAGCAATAAGGATGTAAAACATTGAGGTAGCTCACTACAATTTCCCTAAGTTCATTACCATAAGAATTTTTCTATTGGAACATGTTAGGCATCTAATTGAGATTGATGAAGCCCACTTCATGAAGTCCAAGAAGAAGAGTTGCATAACTTATCCAATTTTCATGAGGGGATATGTTATCTTGGATAAGAAGGGTGCCAAATACGTTGTCCATGTCTTGGAGCAATTGGATTTCCCTCTAAGTAATCTCTAGAGGTGTGACCTATATTTTTCCATGATAAGAGAAAAGGGAAAGCAGAAGCCCAATCCAAATGATCGTGAAAAGAGGTAATTGGAGGAGAGATTGGATAACAAGAACTCTTGGTTAGAGGTAAATATTTCTCTTGAGGTATATGTAGATCCTACCAAATCCATTTCCCAAATATTTCTGACCCATAGCATGATAGTTCAAAGATACCAGTATATTACACCTTTTATAGGCCTAAAGAGGCTATGGTCCCTAAAGAGAGATTACTTAATACACTCCCTTAATTAAGGTGAGAAGGAAGGAGGTGCATAAATACAATTTTAGTAGGAAACAAATGGGTGGATGGTGGATAATAAGGCTATATCTCAACATTGAAAATATTCATTTTTTTCAAATTCCAAAAGGATGAGCATTCTCTAAATTGTATGATAACACACTGGGGATTGAGAGGGATGAAGGTGATGATGAGGATGATCATGATGATGGAAGGGAACAACAAGGAGAGTCATTCTACCCTAAAGAAACCATTATACCTACTCTACCATAAGCCCTAACATATGAAAAGGCTATGCCCATCTTGCAATATATGGGTTTCAAGGGAACTAGGGGATTGGGAAAAATGAGAAAGGTATAATCGAGCCCATTACTTTGGAAGAAAGACCCCAAGGTATGGGGCTAGGAGTTGACTTTGATGCTCTTTACATCGTGAAACAAGATATGCAGTCTATGGTTGTCCCCTCTGTAGACCAAATAGTTGAATATCTGAAGATGATAGAGGTAATGACCCAAGAAGTGCCTCCCAAGGGCCCTAGTCCATCGATCTCTTATCGACACCAAAGCACACTGAAAAAGGGTCAGGAAGATTTGGCACATTTAGGAAATGAGAAAAGGGAAGTTGAAGAAGAGAAGGAGAAATAATCTACTCAAAAAGCAGAGGAAGAGAAGAGAGCTACAACATAATCCACTAAGAAGAAGAGAAAGAGAAGAAAGCAACAAAAAGGAAAGTTGTAGAAGAAGGTGTAGGAGAGAAGAAATGAAATAGATAGGACAAGCAAGAGAAGGATGAGGTTGAAAAGAAGAAGTCCAGAACATAGGAGTCGGGAGGATATGTTGGAAGCATGCCAAAAAATTTCTCATGCGGTCACATGCTCATGCATACAACTATATTAGGAGTGCGCATGCATGCACTCTTTTGTGAACAGATTGTGTAACTGGTGGATCTAATTATAATCAATTAGTTTAATTGTTTGAGAGATGTTATATATATGAGCATACCCATAGAGGTGAGATTGAAATTTGTGTAGAGAGTAGAGTGTGTGTGAGGAGAGGATGGTTGTATGCCTGAGATTGGCTAATGTAATTCTCCCTTGAATAATAAGAATATCGAATATCATTGCCCGTGGTTTTTTCCTGCATTGGGTTTCCACATAAATAACTCTATCAATTGTGTGATTGTTGTTGTGTTGTATTTGGTTTGTTGTTCACAATTTTATCCTTTGTTTATGCTCTAATTTGCTTCTATTGCCTAACAAGTGGTATCATAGTTGGTTAGCCGAGCACAGAGTTGAAGGATCCACAAAGAAATCCGTTGGTCATTAGGGTCGTTGCGATATAGAGGATTGTCGGTCATTGAATCAAAGTGAGGCAGACCGTAGGGAAAAGGTGAGTCTGTTGCAGGGAGGAGAGTTGACCTTGGTGCAAAAAGAACCTTAAACAAAGAGGCACAATAATGATGGAAATTTTCTTTTGTTGAATGTGAAAAGAACGATAAACAAAGAGGCACGATAACGGTGGAAAGTTTCTTCTGTTGAATATGAGTTGTATTGAAGGAGGTTTGTTATCGTATGTTATACACATGAGCTATGAAGGTGGAGGTATATTATATATCAGATCACTTTTGTAATTAAACAATGGACTTTTGATATGCATAGAGCTCGATGTAGTACCCCTAGGTCAAACCCCAACTATAAATGTAAATACAAATATGCATAGGCTAGTGAGCCATGATGCAAAAGGAACAAGTATATATGTGGTGTAAATGTAAATGTATTCACATGAAAATATCAATGAAAAAAAATACATCGTTGCGTGCAGACCAACCAAGTAAAAGAGTATGGGGGACTAAACTCTACTAGTTAGGGAAAGGGGGATAAATGTTAAGGCTAAGGGGCTAAGATATGGAGCTTAAGCTAAAGAGGAATATTATTTTAATATTCCTTAAAGTATAAAAATCTCGATAATTATTTTTATCCTAAGTTCCAAAGGATGGTGACAAGTGGGCCAAAGTAACTCTCAACCTGACAAGTGTCAAGTTGGGCACATGCATACAAAGAGAATGGACTTAGTGCATTTGGAAAAATATTTTTGGCCATTCATTCCATCACTCCTCCATTCCCTGCAATCATGAATTTTCAGTTGTTCTCTGTAATTTCTTGTTACCATCACTGTACTTGTACTGTACTCAAACCAATACCAAACCCATACATGTGCTTGTACCTGTACCCAGTTAGCTCAAGATATTGGACTTAGTGCATTTCGAGGGATTCCATCATTTCTCCATTTCCTAGACTCACAGATTTTAGTCTGCCCACCATACCTCTCCTTCAGGAGAAGCGCACTTGTACCTTACCTGAGCCCGTACCAATCATGTACCTGTTCATGTAATTGGAGAACTAAAGAGATGGGTTGTCAAGCCCGTGAGAAACTCTCTCTAGGTGAGAGACTTGATGGGATTTGCTTTCTCGAAGGTGCCAAACTCAAGCCACAGGGCTATGAGACTTCATGTCTGGCCTATTGTTGAAGCCTCGGAAAGGAACTGGGGTAGTTGAAGGACTGTTGAGCAGAGAAGGGGCACATTTCCTAGGGTGGGACGGACATGTGGGGAATGAGGGACTATAGGCTGTCAGATTGAGTTGGCACATGTGAGAGCATTTTTCCTGTAGTATGAGATACATCAGCCTAGTTAAGAATTCATTTTCCCAGGTGGAGTTTAGTGCCAGCTCGAGGGTGACCCACTGTTGATACTACTGAGTAGTATGGTCTAAGGTTGGGAGGTCCATGGAAGGTCTTCACTTTGTTGTTGGTTTTTTCTATCAAAGATAAGTGTCAATAGTGTGTTAAATTCTATGTTGTAACGTTATTTATGTGTTTGTTTTTATGGGTTTTGTTTGTTTGTGTTGCATGTGTATTTTATCATTATGTTGTATAGAACTGTGTATTTGCATAGTTTATGTTTGCTTTAAATATTGTATACAGTTCGAAAATTATTTTCACATGGCATAGCCCAACATTGGGGTGGCTCGGGATGTTACACTCGAGAAGTATGAGTTTGGGCTTTTTCTTTATTATGCACAAAATATAATTTATGGAGGAACTAAATTATATATTGAGCCTAAAGGATCGCTTTTTTGCATAAGGGGGTGGACACCTTATAAAATTGTTAGAGGTGGATGTTTTAAAGGTGAATGGGGTTTTAAGATTTATTTATTTTAAATATATTTTTTGAGCTTAAACCTTTTTTGAGTTCAACCTTGAATTTTAATTTTAAGATTGGTTCCTTCACATATTGTAATAAAGAGCTTGGATTTATAAGCTACAGTTTGGGCGGTTTTTTGTGCTAATGGTGAAGATGTAGAGTTCTAAGTTTGAGGTGGAGAAATTCAATGGCAAAAATTTAACCGTGAGCGATGGAAGCTCAAGATGCAAGATCTGCTCGAACAACAAGTGCGGTGATGGTTGAGTCACCGTGAAAGAAAAAAAAATTGTATTTACTTTGGAGTTGTAAAAATTATTGATTGCATGTAAATGGGCATATGTTTGTGAGACCTGGATAGGCATGCGTACCCCTAGTTTATGAGGTCACCTATGAAAAGTCTAGACATATATTTAGGTAGATTGAATATTTGGGGGGGCATGTGTGTTGGATTAACCTTGACTTGGTGAAAGAGTTAATGAGTTAAATCTAGTTTTTAGGTCAAAGCAGTTGGTTTTTCGGGTCAATGTTTTTGGGTATCATGTGGTATTATGTCCATGGATTGCATGTAATGAAGTCTATAAAAGGCTTGGTGAAATCCATTGTAAATGGGCATTGAGGTAAGCGATGAAGTCTTACTTGGTCGGATTTGGTCAAGGTTGTTCAATTGCGAAGCTCGAGGTGGAGCAATGTGTCCAGTTTAGAAAGGTGGGTTTGTAGAAAAGATGATGTGTTGGTAGGTCAATCAAGTGTTTAAGGATATATGATGAAGGTAGGTTCATATCCATGGAACTTGGAAAGTATTGCAAGGA
The DNA here is from genome assembly GCA_000966675.3 of Picea glauca. NCBI lineage: Eukaryota > Viridiplantae > Streptophyta > Pinopsida > Pinales > Pinaceae > Picea > Picea glauca. The sequence continues at coordinate 20,206 of JZKD02S1618330.1, forward strand.
AGCTGGGATCGAATAGGCATGTTCAGTAATACCAAGTTGCAACAATAGTTGTGGACAAAAGCAATTGTGTTATCTGGTAACTCAGTCACCATAGGTTGCAAAAGACTAGAATATTATGGAAGAGGTATGAACATGTCATCTGGTGATTACTCAAATGTGAAATTATTTGGTTGTAATGCTTATGTTTTTATCATCATTATAAGTAGGACCCAAATTAAACAGGAAGATCTTTGATATGGTGATGATGTTAAGGGATGCATATTGTGGGATCCTACTACCCACAAAATCATCATGGATAGAGATGCAGCGTTTGATGAATATCCTTTTATAAAATCAAAAATAGTAAAAGATGAAAGGTTCAAATCATGACTGGTAGTAGAAGGGTATTTGGAAGGTATTGATTTCCATGAAAATTTATCACTAGTTGGTAAAAGCTTGTTTCCATTCATGTTGTGTTAGCACTAGTTGTATTAGTACAACTAGATGTTAAAATTGTTTTATATGGAGCTTTTTGGATAAGGGGATGTATTTGGAACAACCAGAATGATTAGTTCAAAATCGCAACAGAAGATTTGTTTGCAAACTCAAGAATCATTGTATGTCCTGAAGAGTGCTAGGAAAATGGTACAAGATTTTTTATTCCTTCATGGTGAGCCGGATTTTACAAGAAGTGAGTATAACCATTGTGTTTATGGTATATTTATTATCTTGGCGGTAGATGTTATGCTTGTAGCAAGCACCAGCATGTTTGAGATCAACACGTTGGCTCAGTTGGTTAGGACGTTTATTATGAAGGATCTAGGAGAAACAAAAAAAAATCTTGGGCATGGAAATACACAGAGACAAGAAATATGGTAAGCTTGGTTATCACAATAGAAGTATGTGGTGAATATACTCATGAAATTTGGTATGAATAATGTGAAACCAATAAAATCCATTTGGATTTCCATTGAAATTTTTCTTCAAGTTTATGTCCTAACCGATGAAGAAGAAATGGGTTATATGTCTAGAGTATTATATGCCAGTAGGAATTTTTTTTATGATTGCGATGGGAAATGGTCAACATTTCACATGTAGTTGGTGTTGTCAGTAGACACATGGAAAAACTAGGTGAAGAGCATGGAAATGGGTGCTTCAAACACAAAAGCACAAGTATCACCTACAATGGTTGTAATGATTTAGTCTGTGGTTATGATTCATGAGATTTGGACAAGAGGAGACCTACTTTAGGTTATGTCTTGCAAGAATGCAAGGATCTATTGGGTAAGTTTGGATAGGTACATGATGTGGTGTTATGTGGTGGTCAAAGTGGTGTGCATTTGAATAAAGGTCCAGTGTATCAAAATGGGAAAAGTGCATCTGTTTATTGAGCAGGTTACTGATGGAGGCAAAATGGTCCATACTAAGGGGAATCGTGCAGGCAAGTTCATGTAACAGTATTGTTAAAGAAGTTGTGGAGTTGTGATGGTGTTTAGCTTCTCTTGGCTTGCAGTAAAGTTGATTAATTAATTAAGGGCATGATATATTAGGTAAATTGTTTTCAATGTGGACATTGTTGGAANTGGTTTTTTCTATCAAAGATAAGTGTCAATAGTGTGTTAAATTCTATGTTGTAACGTTATTTATGTGTTTGTTTTTATGGGTTTTGTTTGTTTGTGTTGCATGTGTATTTTATCATTATGTTGTATAGAACTGTGTATTTGCATAGTTTATGTTTGCTTTAAATATTGTATACAGTTCGAAAATTATTTTCACATGGCATAGCCCAACATTGGGGTGGCTCGGGATGTTACACTCGAGAAGTATGAGTTTGGGCTTTTTCTTTATTATGCACAAAATATAATTTATGGAGGAACTAAATTATATATTGAGCCTAAAGGATCGCTTTTTTGCATAAGGGGGTGGACACCTTATAAAATTGTTAGAGGTGGATGTTTTAAAGGTGAATGGGGTTTTAAGATTTATTTATTTTAAATATATTTTTTGAGCTTAAACCTTTTTTGAGTTCAACCTTGAATTTTAATTTTAAGATTGGTTCCTTCACATATTGTAATAAAGAGCTTGGATTTATAAGCTACAGTTTGGGCGGTTTTTTGTGCTAATGGTGAAGATGTAGAGTTCTAAGTTTGAGGTGGAGAAATTCAATGGCAAAAATTTAACCGTGAGCGATGGAAGCTCAAGATGCAAGATCTGCTCGAACAACAAGTGCGGTGATGGTTGAGTCACCGTGAAAGAAAAAAAAATTGTATTTACTTTGGAGTTGTAAAAATTATTGATTGCATGTAAATGGGCATATGTTTGTGAGACCTGGATAGGCATGCGTACCCCTAGTTTATGAGGTCACCTATGAAAAGTCTAGACATATATTTAGGTAGATTGAATATTTGGGGGGGCATGTGTGTTGGATTAACCTTGACTTGGTGAAAGAGTTAATGAGTTAAATCTAGTTTTTAGGTCAAAGCAGTTGGTTTTTCGGGTCAATGTTTTTGGGTATCATGTGGTATTATGTCCATGGATTGCATGTAATGAAGTCTATAAAAGGCTTGGTGAAATCCATTGTAAATGGGCATTGAGGTAAGCGATGAAGTCTTACTTGGTCGGATTTGGTCAAGGTTGTTCAATTGCGAAGCTCGAGGTGGAGCAATGTGTCCAGTTTAGAAAGGTGGGTTTGTAGAAAAGATGATGTGTTGGTAGGTCAATCAAGTGTTTAAGGATATATGATGAAGGTAGGTTCATATCCATGGAACTTGGAAAGTATTGCAAGGAAGCTGGGATCGAATAGGCATGTTCAGTAATACCAAGTTGCAACAATAGTTGTGGACAAAAGCAATTGTGTTATCTGGTAACTCAGTCACCATAGGTTGCAAAAGACTAGAATATTATGGAAGAGGTATGAACATGTCATCTGGTGATTACTCAAATGTGAAATTATTTGGTTGTAATGCTTATGTTTTTATCATCATTATAAGTAGGACCCAAATTAAACAGGAAGATCTTTGATATGGTGATGATGTTAAGGGATGCATATTGTGGGATCCTACTACCCACAAAATCATCATGGATAGAGATGCAGCGTTTGATGAATATCCTTTTATAAAATCAAAAATAGTAAAAGATGAAAGGTTCAAATCATGACTGGTAGTAGAAGGGTATTTGGAAGGTATTGATTTCCATGAAAATTTATCACTAGTTGGTAAAAGCTTGTTTCCATTCATGTTGTGTTAGCACTAGTTGTGTTAGTACAACTAGATGTTAAAATTGTTTTATATGGAGTTTTTTGGATAAGGGGATGTATTTGGAACAACCAGAACGATTAGTTCAAAATCGCAACAGAAGATTTGTTTACAAACTCAAGAATCATTGTATGTCCTGAAGCGTGCTAGGAAAATGGTACAGGATTTTTTATTCCTTCATGGTGAGCCAGATTTTACAAGAAGTGAGTATAACCATTGTGTTTATGATATATTTATTATCTTGGCGGTAGATGTTATGCTTGTAGCAAGCACCAGCATGTTTGAGATCAACAGGTTGGCTCAGCTGGTTAGGACGTTTATTATGAAGGATCTAGGAGAAACAAAAATAAATCTTGGGCATGGAAATACACAGAGACAAGAAATATGGTAAGCTTGGTTATCACAATAGAAGTATGTGGTGAATATACTCATGAAATTTGGTATGAATAATGTGAAACCAGTAAAATCCATTTGGATTTCCATTGAAATTTTTCTTCAAGTTTATGTCCTAACCGGTGAAGAAGAAATGGGTTATATGTCTAGAGTATTATATGCCAGTAGGAAGTTTTTTTATGATTGCGATGGGAAACGGTCAACATTTCACATGCAGTTGGTGTTGTCAGTAGACACATGGAAAAACTAGGTGAAGAGCATGGAAATGGGTGCTTCAAACACAGAAGCACAAGTATCACCTACAATGGTTGTAATGATTTAGTCTGTGGTTATGATTCATGAGATTTGGACAAGAGGAGACCTACCTTAGGTTATGTCTTGCAAGAATGCAAGGATCTATTGGGTAAGTTTGGATAGGTACAGGATGTGGTGTTATGTGGTGGTCAAAGTGGTGTGCATTTGAATAAAGGTCCAATGTATCAAAATGGGACAAGTGCATCTGTTTATTGAGCAGGTTACTGATGGAGGCAGAATGGTCCATACTAAGGGGAATCGTGCAGGCAGGTTCATGTAACAGTATTGTTAGAGAAGTTGTGGAGTTGTGATGGTGTTTAGCTTCTCTTGGCTTGCAGTAAAGTTGATTAATTAATTAAGGGCATGATATATTAGGTAAATTGTTTTCAATGTGGACATTGTTGGAAACATGCCAACGAATTTCTCATGTGGTCACATGCACATGCATGCAACTATATTAGGAATGTGCATGTGTGCACTCTTTTGTGAATAGATTGTGTAACTGGTGGATCTAATTATAATTAGTTAGTCTAATTGTTTAAGAGATGTTATATATATGAGCATACCCATAGAGGTGAGAGTGAAATGTGTGTAGAGAGCAGAGTGTGTGTTAGGAGAGGATGGTTGTATGCCTAAGATTGGCTATTGCAATTTTCCCTTGAATAATAAGAATATTGAATATCATTGCATGTGGTTTTTTCCCACATTGGGTTTCCACATAAATCACTATGTCAATTGTGTGATTGTTGTTGTGTTGTATTTGGTTTGTTGTTCACATTTTTATGTTGTGTTTATGCTATGTTTTGCTTCCGTTGCCTAACAGGATAAACTTGAGTGGAATATGAAAATACCACTTTTGAATTTAGTGTATCCTGGAAAGTGGATGGGTCTTTCCCTTCCATCTTGGTCTCCCCTCCCCTTCCAATTTTTCCCACATTCTTTCCCTATCCATATTAGGTGTTGTGCCTAGTACACACAAAGCTAGTATCTCCCAAACAACTAGTTAACAACTAACATGGTCTAATATCATTCAACCTGGAGCATTTTGACCCCCTCGAGATGGTAAGAGACAAAAACAAAAGAAATGACGCCAACAAGGATTATTTAGCTACACTATGATCCTCTAATTCCATGGCACGTCCTAGGTTTGTTCTGATTTACAATGATGATACTGGCCAATACACCATAATGACACTAGATCCCCTAACCAAAAAGTCATATTCAGAAATAGGACCCCAAGATTGGAGGGTTTCTCAAATCACATTTGAAACCACTAAATTACCTCTATAGGATCATATTCAAATATTAAAAAGTTATAGAGGTGGTATACAAACATGTGAGCGCTACTCATTCTAATGAAGTTTCAAGAAGAAGTATGGAACCACAATTACCAATATCACTTCTTGAATTCCACAGTAAAGACCTTGTAAATGGAGAAAGAACAATTTTAGAGTAGATTGGCCTCCTTGGGGAGGGATCCAGAAGTAGCTACCAAAGTTATATCCCTCCTTGAGGAGAAGGATGAGAGGATCAAGGTTATGAAAGATAGTCAAACAATCCCAATGTTCCCTTTGACTGAACAGGTGGTCGAGGAAAAGTAACGATTGACTAATGAGGTAAATTTCCTCAAAAGTGAGAATGTTATTGTCAATGCAAAGAGACAAACATGGAGGAAATGATAATAGATTTGGGGGTTGATTAGAGTGAGGCAACATATCTGTCCTTGGAGTTATATAAGAAAAATGAAAAAATCAAGAGTTTACAATTCGAACTCATGCAAGAGAAGTTGACAGGACCATTGCTTCTGGTTCTTTGACTTGAGGGATAAAAGAAGACAATGATGCAAAGATACAATAAAAGAATGAACAACTCCTAAATGAAGTCGAGGTGTGGAGAACAAATCACCAAGACAACGTTCTCAAAGCCATCAGTGCCCAAAGCCTAGTCGATAAAATAAAATATGATTTAAAGAAGTAGGAGAAAAAGATGAAAGATTCCCAAAGGAAATGTCATAAGGAGTAGCATTATCAAAATATAGGGATACTCAGAGAACAAGGTACAAAGAGACCTTGGCAGAAGCTAGGTTGCTAGTTACAATTAAAACAATCAAGAGCACAGTCTGGGGTTACGTGGTTGATGATTTTCCCAAAATTATAGATCAACTATAATATTATCTGGAGTTTGATGGCATTTATAAGCATGTGAAAACGTATTCAGATGAGACATGGGAGGAGGTGAAGCACATGGATAGGGTGGTAGAAACAATTGATTAGGTTATCAATCAAATCCCAACCCAAGCACTAGAGTTATTGGGGATCAAGGATCATACACTTATTAATCTGTAAATTGTCGTGGATATTCCACTAGAACAGTTTATCACAATAGATCTAATAAATAACTAAAATATTTACTATTAAGGTTATTTTTCCTTTAGATATTTGACTCTTGATTACTGGTTTTCTTCTTAAAAAAAACGTATGAAATAGTTCAAATGTGAAAAATAGAGAACATAAAAAAATACACACACCATCCACAAATAAACACAAGATATGACCTGGGAAACCCAATATGGGAGAAAACCCAGCTAGAAGGTGAGGTTGTTCTGCTCTCTTTTCTCTGGTATGGAAATTATGCAAGTACAAAGAAAGAGGCACTCTTGTGGAGTTGCCTTTGACCTGTGGCCTATATGGATGCTACATAATCTCTCCTCCTTTGTTATGGTCACAGAATACCACTCTCATATGTTTTTATCAGTTATGGAACAAGATACAATGCAAAATAATGGAAACCCTTCTCCTCCTAGTGGCCCAATATTTAACATAGTTTAATAGCCATCTAAGGGTAGGTTTTGGAATTTCTCAACCCTCAATTGTGATAGGTTTTTGGACCTTATAGAATATTCTTGAAATTACATATGTGGCTAGCCCCATATGTGTGAGTAATGGGAGTTGATGTGGCATCCTCTTGTACCATGGTGGTCAACATGGTAGGTCAACTTGCTAGAGGCATAAGTTTTGCATGCGAGCTCTGATTGACGCAATGTTTCCACCGTTGGAAAGGTATCTATGTGTAGAAAAATGTCACGGTGTCTAAATTACGTTGGGAAAGTTTTAACTCCCAAAAATGTTGTTTGATGCCTCAAAACGGACCTGAAGGTTTTCAACCCTATTTTTCCAAACTGGGACATGCCACTAAAATGGCCCTGCAAGTTGATTCCTCCAACTTTTTCCACTCTAAAAACATTGAGATAGATGAAAAATAATATAATGATCCAAAATGGATCACTTATCTCCATGGATCCTGATTAAAATCTAGATGATAATTGGTAGAAATGTTTTTACAATAGAATAACCCATTAGGAATTTCATGAGTAACTTGAGCACTATGATCAATCATGACTTCCCATGCCCATGGGGTGATCAACTAAGGCTTCACTCTCTAGACAAATACAAGGGGATCTGGAAGGAAACAATGGGTGGATTAGCAGATGTGGTAGACAAGGGGACTATTCCCTCACCCCTAGAAGTGTATTATCAATTACACACATCTATCACCACCTAGAATCTCATTGTATGCCTTATATTCTCTTTAGTCTCCATTGAATACATAGAGAAAACATAAGTGGACAAGTCTTTTAGGATCGTGAGAGGGGGGAAACAATTAGTGAACAAGGATGG
>JZKD02S1618330.1:60846-78937 GCA_000966675.3 Picea glauca
CTTTTTAATGCAATATCTAACTATTTATATAAAAAAGGAGAAATGTTCACTTTTTTATCACCTAGCTAGAGCGCTTCTTCTTGCTCATGCATATGCTACCAAAGTGTGAACATTTCTCCTTTTTTATATAAATAGTTAGATATTGCATTAAAAAGTGTTGTGGCCACAATAAATACTATGAAAATACAAAGGTTTTATAGGATATCTCAAGTATTTCAATTATTTCCTCGCCCCATCAAAAAACGAGGGAGAGAGAAGGTGAACTTTCTTGCAAGATCGTTTCATGCGAAATTCCTGAGAACAAGAATAAATTATTACAAATTCATTACACGGGAAAATGTAGAAAAGAATGTTTCTCGCTTGCTAGATATAATCCCCCCCTTAATCAAGGGAAAATATAGAGTTGACTAACAACCTAAGAGGATATTCATTTCTACTTCATAAGTTATCTGGTCCCAATTAGATTTCCTTCCCCTTGTTAGAGGAGGGGAGGGATTTAGAGCATTCTTTGGGATTTTGACAAAAGAAAAGGATTTAAAAGACTTGGAATCGACATGTGCTTCTGGCTACACTTATTTTCCCTCCTATAATTCTCTTTGTTCGTCCTCTTCTTCTTCTTCCTCCTCTAATTCCTTTACATCCTCTTCATTCTCCTCTCCTTCATCTTCTTTCTTCTCTTCTACTATGGCTTTGGTTTTTGGGCCTTTGAAGGATGATCTATGACATTATCAAGATGGAATGATATAGAGTTGGGATTTATTATTGGTTTCTCTTCCCTTTCAACTTCCTTTTCCATGTCTTTTGGATTCAATAAACCATCTAGATTCCCAATAACTTCAAATTGATTATCGCTTGAAGTGGGTGGATCCTCTTGGGGTGGCTTTGTGTAAGGAGGTCCCTTACACTAAAAATTGGTGTGCCTACTTGAAACCATCTTGAACTTGGGTTCTTTTCTTTATTGTTGCTTTGAGGGAGGCTACTCTTCTTGGATTTTTGGGCAGCTTTTAGCAAAATTCTCGTAAACGTGACATGCATTGCACTTAAATCAAATATGTTGGTATTCTAGAGTTTGGTGGTGGTTCCACCTATCTATAATGGTTTTCAAAGCCTTTGGGAGTCCCTTCTCCAAATCCATCTCCATGCATATTCTTGTACATGAATTTTTTTCCTTTTGGTTATGCTTGGTCAATGAATCAACCAACTTTGTTCCCAACTTCTCTAAGAGAGCAATCATCACAAAAAATTAGAGGGAGGTGTGGAAACCTAACCTACATGGGGGTTGTTGTAATTTCCTCTTCTAGATTAAAATTGAGGGACCATGGAGAGATAGGTACATTCCCCTGGGTCCCATAAAATATGGACCAAAGTGAAAGATAAAATCCCCACTCTTATTTTTTGAGAAAGAGAAAAACATAATAGCCTCGACGATAAGAAAATGAGATTACTTGTCCTTTAGTATTGGGGAACTAGTGCTTTGATACCCAGGTTTCTATAACTGTTAGGCTAGGCTAGAGACCTTTAAACTTTCCAATCAAATCACACTCAAATAGAATGGGCGCCTTCCTTCTTGGCTTCAGAGATGGGAGATCCGGCCCAAGGATGGTTTTCAATCACTTCACAAATCTCCTTTGATGGGACTTATTTTTTTGTTTGGGATCATGGACCAAACCAAGGAACTAAATGTGTCCATCTCTAAGTTGTTGGCATATCCCATTTTTCCTTAAATAAAAAATTCCCTCTCACTCGCAAATATATATGGAAGACCTTGCACCCCTACATGCAACAGTGGAAAAGGGAGGTTCTGAAGTAATGTTCTCCAATGCGTTTTGGTTAGCAATGAGTGGTTGTAACATCCCCAAATTTAGTTGCCACAAATCATAATGTAATTATGGAAATATTAATTAGGTTGGTTAGTTGATATGTGTTTGGTTGGAGTGCATGTACGGATTAATATGGCCGAGGGATGAGCTATGTAAAATGTACATTGGAATAACTAATAAAAACAATAACCATTGGTTGCGATACGAGAGGGACAATAATGATGGGGGGCTATGATTCCACAAGAGAGGGGGCTAAAAGGGGGTCCAAGGGGTTATCCATTTATATTAATCTAAGCAATTTCATATTAATGTTTACCTCTTTTGAAATATCAAAATATATGTTGAATGATGTAAGAGTGGTAGGTGGGAAAAGTCTTCTCACTAATTTATGACAACATGGGCTGAGTAAAACCACATTTTGGGAAATGTGAGAATCAAACTTACATGATAAGAAAAGTAATTTCGAGTGTATTTTTGGGGCAGTTTTAAATGCTAATCTTGGGTAGCAAGAGAAGATTTGGGTGCTATGAAAGAGAACCAACCATGTTGTGGTTGAGAATAGCCATGAGAGGGCTAATTTTTATGCCCAAATTTAGGTTGTATGCTTGTAAGTGATATTCCGGACGAGGAAATCACTCAAGAGCCTATGGGTGGTTGTTGTGAGCACTCTAAATTATAACTGAGAGTTCTTGGAGTCCCCAACTGTGATATTTCCTAGCCAACCATGTGCATTGGAGCCATAGAGGGAAGTGGGAAGGCCTGAGGGACTGCGTGGCAGAGAAGGGGGATCCCATTCCTTGGTTAGTGTAGGTTGAGGGGAAAGAGAGTTGGCAAATTGGAATTGTTGTTAGAGTAGAAACCTAATAATTGGGTTGTTCAATGTGTGGATAATGGACAAGAGGGACAAACCTCCTTATGGAATCATAGCCTCAGCTCAGGGGTGGCTTGTTGTTGAGAGAATATGAAGAGCAATTCCTATGGTTGGGAGGAACATCCTACGTACACAACCAATTGTTTTCCCATTAAAAGATAAGTTTATGCTATATGTGTATGGGTTAATGACATGCATTCGTGACATTTTTAAAAAGTTGTTAGATGCATGAGTATTTTGAGCATGTTGCATGTAGTTAACCTTATTGGCATTTAGGGCGTATTAATCTATTTTAGTGGGTGGGTATTTTACAAGTGGTATCAAAGTGTTGGTTGCAACACCATAACTTTATGGGTTTGCTACGACAAGGCAAAGTTCAGTTTGTGTGGACTCACCCAAAGACCCAAGTTTTTTTATTTTTCGTGTGATGGTTGTTGTTGTGTGGGGGTCGATTTGGCCTCTAAGTGGTCGAATTCGACTTAGGTATCCAAGTCTATGGGTTCGTGACAACTGCAAGCTCGACAAATGTAGAAAAAACGACCAAGTATTGAATAGTCAAGAAGAGGAATATTTTTTATCACTGATGAAGAAATATCTTCACCAAAAAAATGTCGGTGAGAAAGAAAGATTTTTATCGCTGATGAAGAAAGATATTCACAGGTGAAAATTCAGTGAAAAAAAAAAAATTATCGCTGATGAAGAAAGATCTTCGCCATCAAAACGTTGATAAGAAATAAAGATTTGTATCGTTGATGAAGAAACATATTTGTCAGTGAAACGTCGACGAGAAAGAAATATTTTTATCACCAATGAAGAAAGATATTTACCAACGAAATGTCAACGAGAAAGAAAGATTTTGTATGGCCAATAAAGAAAGATATTTGCTAGTGAAACATCAGTGAGAAAGAAATAATTTTATTATTGATGAAGAAAGATATTCACCAGCAAAACTTTGACAAGAAAGAAATATTTTTATCGTCAATGAAGAAACATCTTCACCAGTGAAAAGTTGATGAGAAAGAAATATTTTGATCATCGATGAAGAAAGATGTTCGCCAGCAAAATGTCAACAATAAAGAAATATTTTCATCACCGATGAAGAAAGATCTTCGCCAATGAAATGTCGATGAGAAAGAAATATTTTTATTTTCGATGAAGAAAGATCTTTGCCAGCGAAACATCTACAAGAAAGAAATATTTTTAGCATTTATGAAGAAGGATATTTGCCAATGAAATGTCGACGAGAAAGAAAGATTTTTATCATCGATGAAGAAAGATCTTCGCTAGTGAAATGTCGACGATAAAGAAATATTTTTATCACCAATAAAGAAATATCTTCACCAATGAAACGTCAGCAAGAAAGAAAGATTTGTATCGTCGATGAAGAAATATATTCGCTAGTGAAACGTCGGCGAGAAAGAAAGATCCATCTCGTCAATACAAGAGATAGTGTCGGTGAGAAAGAAAGATAAAACTTGTTGATACACAGGATAGTGTTGGCGAGGAGGAAAGATAAATCGCGTCAATACATGGGAGAGTGTTCGCAAGAAGAAATATAAAACTCATCGATAAAGAAGAAAAGAGAAGAGAAGAAGATAAAGAAAAAGAGAGAAGAGAAAGAAAAAGAGAGAAGAAAAGGAGAGAAGAGGAGAAAGAGGAGGGGGGAGAGAAGGAGAAATTTTGACCAAAAAAAAGTATGGAGCCAAAAAATTGTTTTGGCCATAACAGGAGCGAAAAAAACTCATAATTAGAAGAAATTTAAAGGGTATGTCTACAGTGATGAAGGCTACAAAAGTGCCCATGAGGGCCACTATCCATTTATGCTTAAATTTTCCATAAAATCCAAAATAATGGTTTTTAAAGATCTGGGTCGTGCTCAGTAACCGAGGTCTAGATAAAGGTTAAATATTTACAGGGTGTCCAAAAAGGAGTGAAGATACCCAATTGGTATTTTGGAAAGATTTAAAAGGATTTGGAGTGGAGATGTTGAAACATGGAAAAATCAACTATTCACAAGCACTTTTGGGGGATTTTTGAAAACTTCAAAGGAGGAAAAGGGACTCCAGATCACTAATCCGGAAAATTTTATTTACTCAACATTTCACATACTCATCGATCTGGACAACTTTGTCTTGAGGAAGTTTTTTCCATCTTTACTCCATTTGGGAGATAGCTAGTTTTTTGCTAAAAATGATAAGTTTGGAGGAAATGTAAAAAGGACAAAATTGGCAAATTCAAATTGATGCGATAGTTGGAGGGAGCATCAGATCCTAATTCTGAGAGTTCATGTGTACTCACAATTAGGAATATGATCAACGCCTGATATAAATTTTTCTAGGTTCTTTCTAGATTTATTTCTACAAGAGGCAGAAGTTAGCCCTTGAGATAATTGGTACCAGTAAAACTAGTGCAAAAAGGAGTGAAACTACTAATTTTGGAAAACCATAACTTTCATCTAAAAAATCAGAATAAGGAACAAGTATAGCCATTGGAAAGGTAATMTAGAGGAAAACATGATGGAAGGTTTAATTTCTCCATTGAATCATTTAGTTGTATTATAAAGATGCAAGAAAAAGAGCAATTGGATCTTGTGAACCATGCAATTGCTCAATGTGAAAGTTTTTCAAACAATGTCAATTTTGGAAAAACATTTCCATATGTTAGAGGTACATACCAGATATGAATATTAGGTAAGAAAGTCTACAAATGCTCATGATAGTGCCCTTGCAAAGGTATAGAGGCACATTTGGAGTGCATTAGCTTGGCAAATACAAAGGGGTTGAGTTTTAATAACATGGTATTGTTGATGAGCAGGGGAACACTGAAGCATAGAGTATTTTGTCAAGGTATTTTTAAGAAGAGGATCAGATGAAATAAATTAAGATTATATGGGTCCATTGCAGATAATAATTCCAGGGTCTAATGGACATGGAAGCAGGGCACAGCTTGCAAAGGGAAGTGCATAGCTACAAAGCAAGTGATGAAAGGTTGATAAGGGCTCCGGAAGAGTAGAGCCAAAATTAATATTTAGTTGTTATAGAGTATGAATGAATTGCAAGGATAAATCAATAGAGATTCTCACATAAAACATGAATCCAAAAAGTGAAGGATGTCAATAGTAGGCACAATAAGGTAAGGTATGCCTCCTTAACCTTGAAGGTAGACATGTAATGGTGGCTACAAATATTGATGTAAAAAAGAAAAAGGATCTCATGAGGTGATGTGTGACTCATGGGGTGGATAAGTCTTCTCTATTTGCAAGAAAAAAAAATTCTAGCCATGAATTAGCTACCTCTGTCTAAAAGGAATTTAGAACAAGAAATCCACTTATGTTATCAAAGTACGTAATGGAATTAGGATATAGGTGAAAAGAATTTAAGGGACAAAATAATGAAGGTACATTCACTTTTGAGAGCCAATGGAGAAATGAAACATTCCATTGGTAGCAGTTTGGTCTTTAGTGGATAGGACATGGCTTCACAAGGAATTACTCAATGAAGTCAAGAAAAGTGTTCAAAATTTGAGCAAAGCCAATGGACAACTAGAGGTAATGGAAAGGGATGGAAAAATGATAATGGTTCTATTTGGAGGATGCTACTGTATCAAGAATAATGGAAATTTCTCATTCCAAGGTGTTGGAAGGTTCCATCAAGGTAAAGTTGGGGCATGATTGCCTAAGTGGAAGTAGTTTCCAATAGGGCATATTGGCTAGAATTGAAATATGGCCAAGTGGGATATCGTTGGAAAATGTTTAGATCATGGAAAAATAATGCATAGATGAGAAGAATGATAGTGCATAGGGCCGCAAGGATCTGGAAAGATTCAAGGACAACTACATGGAACACAAGAAACTGGAACAAATATGCACTGGAGAGCATGCTAAAGTCATGTGTAATGCATTTAATGAAGTTAGAATGCATATGCATTAGTAGGCATGTTGACAGTGAGTGTTTGGTGCATATAGAAGTGCATTAGTGCATATGGACATGCTTGGGTATACATATGGCATGCTTGTAGACTGAGAGTACTCCGTTGTTATATATGCAATAATGATGTTATGATAATTGAATACGACTAATGATGTATTATGTATCTAGGAAAAATGTTTATAGCATGGTTGAAGATGTTGATGACGATGCTACCGCATATGGCCTCCATCCATATGAAGACAAGTGAGGATGGTAAGAATGATGATCAAGAGGTTAGTGAAGGGAGACTATTAGCTTCTGCAAAATACCATTTGATCATATAGCATCAAATAATGTGATAACAACTATGTAGGTATGCATTTGGGTTGCTAATGATGCATAATTATTGAAGGGAATGGAGGTAAGATTTATGTCAAATAAATTTCAATATTTGAATTGATATGTAGAGGAAAAGGCCCTTGAGTATACAAATATTGTTTAATGCTTGAATGCAATTATATGAGATTTAATTACATATTATGTTATGTTAGTTAAAGATCATAACCAGGTCAGGTCAAGAGACAAACTCTTACTATAACAGTGGATGCCAATAGAGCTACCCATGTGTGAGACCATGTTTTGCTTGGATATGGAAGGAATATAGAACCATACAAGTGCTCAATGGTGTCCCCCCGTATAATCGATGTTTTGACTTCAACCTCTTTGCCAACACTAAGGAGCACTAAAGGATTATATCCCTAGTGTTGTGTTTGGGTCGAAGAGGAAGGTATCCAAATAGTTGAACAATTAATTGGGAATAGTTTGGATAATGTGTTGAGGTGATGGATAGACCTTCCAACTCACCATGGTGGAATACATGACATGGATATGTGGTATTCTAGAGTCAATGCAAGGATGCATTGTGTATATGTGGCCATGAGTATTGGCACATTGGTTTTTTTGTTTGTAATATTTGATTGCATTATGAAAAGCTTGGTATGCTAGATAATGCACAGGTAAGGAATGATAATGGCATTCCAATTAATATTATTAGTGAAAGGAAGTGATTGAATTGTGTAAGTTATAGTTCTGAAATCACTTCATGGGTTGATTGTAAATGTTGCAATAAAAGGATAATGTGCATAAATACTAATAATTTGTTTGGCTGAATGAAAGTTGAGAAAAAAAATTATAGGACGAATGGTCTCTTCCTACTCTCGGGTTGACCCAGGTTCAGATATAAAGAAGCTTCCAACAAAGCCCTCTAAAACTATCGGCCCTCCTGGTAAACTAGAAGGCAACACAACACATAGAGTGTACTGCGCAGTCTCACCTGAGATAGTTCTATGGGTGACTGCAATGCTCAGATGTTTGCAATCTAGGAAAGAGTGGGTATCTAGGATTGCAATTCATCTTCTTAAACCTTGATCTGGTGGTTCTTTCTATTATTCTTAAGATCCATTCATTTATTAAGTTTATGCGTGCATTCCAACAAATCTAACATATAATAGATCTCATAGCCTTATTCATTCATCAACTAACTCCTTACAGGAAGTAATCATGCAATAACCACATCACATAACACAGGTGTTATGGTGGTTCACCCTCTCCTCGGCTACGTCCACAAAGATCTGGATTTTCAAGCTCATTTATTATGGCACTGCATGCACTAAAACTTCGTTCATATAATCACAAAACAAATTCCACGACCTTGTGAGGTTGACTAGATCGCACCAGGCTCCTACGACTACGATCTAACCCTCAAGGTCTAGCTACTCTTCTACCCTAAATCTCAACAACTTACAAAAATGGTATTCGATCTTACAATAGTTTCCTTGACTGCACAGACCAAAACTTAGCAACCAAACACACATGATAAAAACTCTATCTCTTTATTTTTTCTCTCCTTTCCCCTAGAACTCCTAGGTACTTATTTATACTAGTTTTCTAGCTCATCGACCATTACAATATCCTACAAAAACCCTAGCCCTAATGTAGTTAGGTTTTCATGCATGCACGCCTTGCATGTTTTCCTCACACGTGTTGCTTTTCCTTCCTACTATCTTTTTCCAATTCTGGGTTTATACTCCAAAAATAGTATTTCCTCAAAATAGACATGCACCCAATAGGCCCCCAACACTGACATGTGGCTCATCCCGAGACACCTAGCCATTGTGTGCTCCCTGAACAACCTCTGTTGGGTTCTGGAACTTGTCTGCAAGTTCCCTTCCTCTTTCCTAGACCTGCACGACTCTTCCTGTCAGTGCCTCTATTGACTGCATTGTGATCTCCTCCTGGATCAGTGTTGTGGCCTATGTTTGTGCCTGCTCCATATTCCTTTTTTCCTCCTCCAATTGCGTAATCAATTGCGCTACTTGCTCCTGAAGTGGTTCTACTTCTTCATGTCTCTCATGTTTCTGTCTTTGCGCAACGTTCAAATCGACCTACAGCTTCTTCATGTCCTGATTACCTTTCAGGCGCTTTGTGATGCTCATCATTTTATGTCGGTTGTTGATTTCTTGCATGGCTACACTTATCCTCTCCTCCTATTGGTCTCATTGTTGGACCTACTCATCCTCATCCAACGTTGTCCAAAGTTGTGCCGCTCTGTCGAACAATCCTGCTATGTTGAATTGTTCTTCAATTATTGTCATTTGGAATGCAACTTCTTGTTTCCTCTGCTCTCTCACCTCGGGAGGAGTTGTAGGATTCAATTTTTATTTTAATTCCTCAATCTCTTGCCTATAGTGTTCGATGGTTTTGGCAATAAGATTGATTTTCTCCTCTGCGCTTGTGTTCTCTGTATGCACACTTTCGGGGATGTGATTGTACATTGTTGTCACACCTTGTTCAATTTTGTCTGCGCACACTTTTTCTTCCTTGGTTTCGAACTTGACTTGTTCGATCACCAATTCCAAGGCTTCCTTACCATCTCTTATTTCCTACAGTGCTATTGCATATGTTCTAGCGTGTGATTGTACCTTTTACATGACACTGACTTGGATCTTGCACAATGCCATGGTAGGTATTCTTGCCAATACCATCTCTACCTGTTCCAGGTCCTTCAATGGTGACCGTGTTGCAGTTTCATCCATTTGTAGCATATTAGTTGTTAGCTTGAAAATCAGACTCGCCTAGGAAATAGTCTGAACTCTGTCCTCCTCACTCAACGTACTCCTTGTCATTGCGGCTACTTCTTCGGGGAAGGATTAAGTTCCCCTTTCATGCCTCTGTAATAACCTGACCTGCTCGAGGACCCACTTTATTCCTGCCATGTCATCTTGTATTCTTCCTCTCTGGTGCTGGGCTTCTTCAAAATCTTTTGTTGCACGGTCCTGCACCCTTTCTGCCACAGGTTTGCGTCATCCTCTGTGATAATGTATTCTGGAAAAATTTTGTGCACTTTCACCTTCTTGTGCGATCCTCTTGAATGTATTATTGGCCTCCTTGGGGGCCCTGTCTCTAGTGGGATAGATGTTGATGGATTTTCTTGTGTTGTAGTGTCTCATGCTCCTTGTTCTTTATGTCCTGGGGCAATGTCATTTTGTGTTGCTTGTGTATTCTTCTTCAGCGCATTCCCCTTCTTCTGTTGCATCAGCTTCTGACTGGGTTTCCCTAACTTCGTCGACTTTTTGGGTGCAACGATGTCTACCTATGTACCCTTAGGCACTCCTTGAGTTGGGACTGGGATCCTCCAGTCATCGTGCCAATCCCTCATTTCCATTTCTATGTTGTCTTTAGTGACGCAGTATCTCAATTATAGCCATTCCTTCCCCGAATCCGCGTGCGCTTGGATCCACATGTTGTGCCTTGTCACCCTTAATATGGTTATGTCCCTATATTGTGCGACCATGTCTGGAGTAATCCTTCAAGTGTTCACAACACTTTCTTATATCTCACTGAAGTACCTAGAAAAGGTACCTGTATTATCATTTTTATGCTTGGGGTCTAAATTACTCCCAATGATGTGTACCGCATTACGCGGCATCGACCTATCCGGTCACAAAAATGAGAGTACAGGGGTTCCCTCCACCCCATCAACACGATCAAAATGAGTAACCACGAGTAGTGGAACTCTATTCCCAAGTCCTACATGTCTTTACAGTCTTCAAGGAACAAGTTTAATAGACACGGGGCCCAGTTGATTGTAGTGCCATTAGCGCACTGCACTGCAACTGCGACGACCCCAGTAGGGACTTCCTCCTTGCGGAATTTCTTGATCATTATGATCCTGCGTGAGTCCTTCTCTGTGTCATACATTTTCTTCACCTCCTCGGCCAAAGATTTCTCCTTTATTTTGTCATCCAGGTATTGCGTAGGGTTCTCACCCATTGATGGCAGCCCTGTGATGAGTGTAATAAGCTCCACGTCTGTTGAGACAGGTTGTTCCAACCATAAAAATCCTCTATGGAGGACCGCCATCAACTGCTTGATGCAATTGTTTACTTCTTTCCCCCTTCCAAAATGGGGAATTTCAAGCATATTCACAATGCTTATGTTGTTCAGGTCGATTTCCCATGGTTTCGGTTGTAAGATTGGGTCTCTAAAGGGCAATGTCCCTATGTTGTCTAGGTATACGTGTTGCACAAACTCGAGGAATTTTCCAGCATCGGCCACATTGTGGTCCGAATATTTCAACTTCTCCATGCATCCCAGAAGTGTCGGCGTTGTTTGCACTCCCTCTGGAATGCGCAGTAGTATGATGGTTGTGTCGGGTTGTCTAAACGGGGACTGTGCCATGGGTTGTTTTTCCTTTCTTCTTGGCGGTTGACTTGAGGTCCCAGCCTCCATCTGTCTGCTTCCCGCATCAGGTTCTGTTTGGTGGGTAATGTCTTCCACCATACCCTCCTGTTGTTGTGCAGACTTTACTCTGGTTGGTCTTAGCGTTGCAACCTCTGTGTGCGTGTTGGCTTCGCCATTTGTTCATTGGGATTCTTCGACCCTCGCAGGTTGTTGTACTATGCCTACATTGTTTGTAGTGTGACCCTAAGCACCATTATGTGGATTGATTTCCATGGTTGTTGTTGTTAGTGGTTATGTTTCTTCCACCACTGGTGTAGGGCTTACAGGTTCTGCCTGTGGTGAAGGAATCGTGTCAACATCAACGAATTCCTCAATCTATGTGGTTTTCTATTTGGCCTCTGCGGTTTCATATGGTACCCTAACATTGATTTTGGTTTTCCTCCTTGCTTGGCTTGGTGCTTCCATCTTCGGTGGTGCCATCGTGGGTATTGGTTAGTTTTTGTCGAATGGGTTCAAGGTGGTTCGCACTGTGTTCTTCGTTAATTCGCTTCTACTCTACGTGCTCTCTATCACTACAAGTTTGTGTTTTCCCAATAAGTCTTGTTCCCCGCGTTCCCCCTTTATAAACAAAATGTTGTGAAACTTCTCCGAGAAGCTTCCTTGGTTGATTAATGCAATGATGCTTCATGTGTACGTTCCATTTAATTTCATAAATGTCACCAGTTGGTGCCTTTTTGTCGTAATCGTCATTTCTCATTTTTTCGCTTTTTTTGACCGTTAACCCCTTTTCCAATGCGCTGAGCATTTTGAGTGCACGATGTATTTTTGATGTAACCTTTAATTAGTGTGCAGTGTGTCGCTCGTATGTTGCACGCATACATTTTTCCTTTCTTCATGTTGAGTCCACTTTCTCTTGCGCGTTGCATTTTTCAGTATTTTTGTATTTTCTATCTTTTCTATTTTTGTACTTCTTTTTCCTTATTTTCCTCCTTTTTGTTTCTTTTTCTCATTTTCTTTGTCTTAACTCCTACTATAATACACTATATACATGTTTTCTTATTGCGCTCTAATTCTTAAGTGTTAGGAGGTTGATTGTCCCTGTACAATTTCAGTTGGCTCCCATTGATCGGTCCTTTTAGTTTTGTGCCTTCCAAGTCTTTTAACTATACAGATCCCCCATATGTGACAGTCTTCACTTCATATGGCTCCAGCCAATGCATACTGAATTTACTAGGATGTTGAAAAAAATTGTTTTCATAGAGCAAGACTAACTCTCCCACCTTAAAACTCTTCCTATTAATATGTCTATCATGCCAAGCTTTGTCCCTCGCTTTTTGTACTTCTTGATGAAATCCTGCTAGAATCCTATCCTTCTCCATCTCCATTAGTTGATTCAACCTCTCTTTCATTGTGCCTCTTTCTGTCATGTTGGTGATTGTTGCTACGTGCAGACTGGGTGCCAGGAATTCCAGTGGTACTACTGCTTCTTTCCCATACACCAACCTGAATGGTGTTTGTTATGTCAGCTTATTACATGTAGTCTTGTATGCCCATAGTACTACTGGTATCTTCAAATCCCAATCATCCTTGTTGACATTGCATAGATGCATCAAAGCATTCTCCAAGATCTTATTGAAGGCTTCTATTGTTCCATTTGCTTGAGGATGGTATGGTGTACTCTTCTGATGATAAACTTCAAACTCCTAAGCCATAGCCTTGGTAGTGTTGTTGATAAAGTGAGTACCTTGGTCACTCATCAAATTCCTTGGACAACCAAATCTAGTGATCACTTGCTCAAACAAGAAGTGTGATGAGGTCTTTGTGCTATAGTCTTTTACCAGCACTGCTTCTGCCCATCTTGTTGAGTATTTTGTTGCAATGATGATATATCCTGCTCCTGACCATTTTTCAAACACTTGTAAAGTTACTTATGGTATTAGGAGCAATCGCATCCCTTCTATTTGGTTTACCAACCCTCTAACAGACATCACATCTCTGGAAATATTCCTTCGCATCTCTGTGAATTGTTGGCCACCATAGTCCTGTGTGCAATACCTTCTGCGCGGTATATTTTCCTGCATAGTGTCATCCATTTATTCCCTCGTGAGTTTCTACCAAAATCCTAGGTCTTTCATGTTCTAGTACACATCTTCTCAAAATGTTGTCTGCGCCCATTTTGTATAAGTGTCCTGCAATCAAATGATAGTTTCTAGCTCTGACTACCATATTTTTATTCTGTGTAGTGTTAAACACTTGTGGCGCAATCCCTGTACCCAAGTGTTTAATAATATCAGCAAAAATATTAATCAGCTATTTGGACTGAAAATAATTGTGCATCAAGAAAGTTGTCTTCCAATATGGTAGGTTCTTCTCCATTCATTATCGTTGATAGTTGATCAAGTCCTACATTCAGCTTCACTGGTTTGACTATCACTTCAAAATCAAATTCCTGAAATAACAGTAGAAATCTACAGATCATCCCCCACAACACCTAGGTATTTTAGCGTTGAATGATTTGTGAACATCTTAAAGTGTTTACCCAGTAAATAATGTCTGAACTTGTGCAGTGCATAAACCATTGTTAGGCCTTCTCTTTATGTAGTGTTGTATTTTTTCTCTTATTCTGACATTTTTTTGCTTGCAAATGCTATAGGATGTGTTGGCACAGGGGTAGACCCAGGGTTCAATGCTTCAACAGCGCACCAACAAAACCCTAACTACAGGCCCTTTCGGCAACACCTGCGAAGCAGATGAAGTCTCACCCAAGGTAGAGGCAGGGGTGGTTGCAAGACTCAAGTGTCTGCAACCTTAACTAGGACACAGATCTGTGATTCTTACTCTTAGCAAGTACTTTAGAAAAGATCGATCATCAGTATTTAACCCTCAAGGCACTCTGCAGATGGCATAGAGCACCATAGCATTCACTTAGATCTAGGTTAAGTTAGCACTTAGCATTAGAAAAATAGGTTTAGCACTCTACACTTTCATATATGTCAGATCTACACTCATACATCTAAGAAGCACAAAGCAAAGTGGATCTATCTAAGAGTATCATAGCAAAGCACATAGCATAATCATATCAAAGCATAACACATGGAAAGAAACCAACACATTAGATCGAAGCACCGAGAACAACACACATAGTTATTGTGGTTCACCCCCACCCTGGGGCTACATCCACAAAGTCTTCTTCTTCTTTATTATCTTTGGTCAATCAAGTTATAGCACAGAGCTCACACTTTTACTCCACATAGGATAGGAGATCTACACGTACCTCGCCAGATCCTCCTTCCCTAAGTAGATCTAGCACAGATCCTTCTTACAATCCATGCACTCATCACTTACAGCACTTGCACTTAGCTCTGCAAGTCGGCCACATAATATACACAAAGCCTTTACTAGCACTTAGCTTATCTTCTCTCCCTCTCTTACATTGCTTAGCTACTTATTTATACTTTACAAAATAGGCCTAAAACATGGGTAAACCCATGGGTCGACATCCCTTTCCCATTACATTAACCTAAAACCCTAAAAGGGCCCCAAAAGTGGGTTGAGATCCCGTGATCTCTACTTCGCCTGGCGCTCCATCTTTGACAGGTTGTCGAAGTCCAAAAACGGTCAAATATGACCAAGTGTTCCTCAAAACTTGGTCAAGGGCCAACAAGCCCCCAACACTCATCTGTGACTCATCCCGAGTCACTCTGGTCTGATCAACTCCACTCTTAATGTATCAAGCTAGGCCTAAGCTACTTCGACCTGCTACAGTACGACAGCCTCTTGCTCAATGAACTTCTGGATCACTGCGTCGTTTACTGGTCCTTCCATGCCCTGTTCTGTGGTGATGACAACCTGTTCAAGCTTGACTGCCTGGTTCTCAACTTCAGTGAAAAGTTGGCATGCTTTCTCTTGGAGGGGTTAAAGTCACTGAAAAACTTCCATCACTTTACTTTGCAGCATGTGTACCTATTGTTGGGTGGTGCGTTGTTCTGGAAATCGCTTCATTCTTTCGACTGGGGTCAAGGCCTTCAGTTGAGCCTGTAGTGTGTCTTCATGTTGCTTTGCTTCTTGGAGTTGTGCCTCTAATGTCTGCAATTCTGGGTTCTTTGTGAGGTTCTCATAAGTCTGGGCGCTTCTAGTGCTCAGTTGCTTACATTCCAAAGCCAAGGTTTTTAACCTGTCAAATACGATATGGATATATCGTCCCCAACGGCTATATTGCTTCTTCATGGCAAAGTACTCTATGTCGTTGTTCTGATATCTCGAAAAAGCTCTAATTCTACAATGTTTCTTTCTGTGAAGTATCCTCTATAACTTCTTGTGACCTTACAGTATTAGCGTTTTTCTTTCTTAACTTTCTAGCCTTCTTCCCAGTGAGCTTCATCTTAGTAATGCTTTTACCATTCTGATGCTTACCTTTTGTGGTCTTAGGTGCTTCACGCTGTTGAAATTCTTTCCTAGGGTTCCTGGGTAATACTTATTTTGTATCGAAAATAGGTAACTCAATCTTCTACGAATCCTCTAGTGTTCTCTTAGCCTCGACATCAAGGTTGCTAGTATTAAATATTTGCGATCCTCTCTTCTGTTCTTCAATCAAGTGTGTGATCCTTCTAGTCATAAAGTCTTTTAACTCTTGCTTCTTCTGTTCCAAAACTTCTTCTTACTCTTTTCGTCTAGCTTATTCTCTATCAATCCAAGGTTTTCCTATGAGCATGGTAAATGAGGTGTTGTCTTCAACAAATTTAATAATCTCAAAGTCTTCCTCTGTCAAAGTTCCATTAACAGTCATAGGTATCCGGGCAAGCCTTCCACATAGGTTTACTATATTTCCTCTGAATAAACTTGTTCCTCCCAGGGAAGGGATCATGGCAGGCTTTCCTATAGCTTCCCAAGTTCTTTATGGCATAATGTTCACTTATGTTTCTTCATCAAGAATACAGTCAATGTTGAAGTCCCCTATTCTTGCTTCGACTTGCTCCTTTTCTTTGAATATATCTGGTAATCAGACATCTTTATGTTCCTTCGGGGTTTCCTTTATCCGTATTAATATTTTCTCTGATTCTTGTTGGGTTTCTGCCTTCTGGTCTTCTTGATTCAGATTCATCCTTTCTAACTTAGCGATCATTCTAGGGCAATCCAATACGTCATGGTCCAAAGCTTTGCAACAGAGACAACTAGGTTTTCTCCCAGGGAATTCCTTAGCAAGATGTCCTGGTCTTCTGTAACTGTAAAAAAGAGTTAATCCTCTCTTTCTCTTCAATGATCCTCAACTCTTCTTGTACTGCGCACTAGGATCATAGTGGCTAGCCTGCAAAAATTTTGTTCTAGGATCCTTGATCTAAAAATGAAGAAGACTTGTATTCTTGAAAATATTTGCAAGTAAAATTTATGTGTCAAAATGAAAATGGATCAACTTTGAAACACAAATTTAATAGAATTTACTCATTTAAGATGCATATAAACATCAGCAATAACAGTGAACAGAAAACACATAACACAACAAATGATAAAGGAGTTCACCCCTCTCTTGGGCTACATCTCCTAGTCCAGCTTCCAATGGATCTTTTGTATTATTTTCTCAAAGTGCTCAAAAATGTGCTTTACAATGCTCAAAATGCCAAATAGACTGCTCCAATGGCTTCAGAACGTCCAAAAACCCCTAGCTGGGCTTTTTCGGCACCTCGTTTGGCCAAAAATTGAAGAAGATAGGCTTCCTGGAAGTCCCCCTTCAAACTTGTTGTCTCTGCATCTACAAATCGCACCCTTGTTGACTCAACCTAGCCCACATGCATATTTAAGCGTTAAAACTTAGCACCGAACGCAACTGCGCAAACCGTGCAAATTGTAGGATGGTTACGGGTGCACCTAGCCCCTAACCGCCAGGGCTATGGTCGTATGACCCATATGACCTTGCGCAAGTGCGAACATAGGCCCCCTTTTCCACAAGCCAATGGTTAAAGAACAAGTGGTGGGTCATTTGTATAATCATTGAACCAAATTCAAACCAAAACACATACCTGTGCGCACACATTTGGTAATACATATGGTCATATTGTTATAATGTATGCGACCGGGGGCTGGGGCTAAGCCCCAGCCCGGACCCCTGCGCCAATACATAAAAAATCAAACTTAAATAAATATGAAACCATATATATAACAAGGATTATGGAATGGTGTGTTGGCAATGCAAACTTTGCAAAGTTTGTATTCGTGGGTGGAGGTCACGGGGTCAAAACTGGTGGACTCCAATAAAGTTTTATACAAGCAACCAATAACATGGTGCCACGTGGCAGCCCATGACTGGGCCACGTGGCACCGTACAACCAACCAAATACTACCATGTGTCGCAATGTCATTCGTCCACATCTACCAACTGTCTGCCACTCATCCCTACCACGTGTCGTACGGACTGCCACGTCATCATCCATACGGACTGTACAATCAGCATCCCTTTTTTTTTTGCTTGTTTGTCATTTTGAACAGAACACGATATCTCTCTCTCCCGACGTCCGTTTGAACCCAAACGAGTTGCATTGGATTCGTAACAACGAGGCCTACGCTCTCGTTCGATTTTAAGTGATTCCAAGCACTTTGAATTTTTGAGCAAAATTTGATCCCCTGGATCACACCTCCCCAATGGAAAGCTTTTGGACCTCCAAAAGACTATTTTCAGTCTATCTGAAGATGAGGGTATAGCTCCCTCACCTTTCCAACCTCAATCCACTTGGATTTGCTTGGATTTGTACCTTTAA
>JZKD02S1618330.1:83090-93187 GCA_000966675.3 Picea glauca
AAAAAACACATAACACAACAAATGATAAAGGAGTTCACCCCTCTCTTGGGCTACATCTCCTGGTCCAGCTTCCAATGGATCTTTTGTATTATTTGCTCAAAGTTCTCAAAAATGTCCTTTACAATGCTCAAAATTCCAAATAGACTGCTCCAATGGCTTCAGAATGTCCAAAATCCCCTAGCTGGGCTTTTTCGGCACCTCGTTTGGCCAAAAATTGAAGATAGGCTTCCTGGAAATCCCCCTTCAAACTTGTTGTCTCTGCATCTACAAATCGCACCCTTGTTGGCTCAACCTAGCCCACACGCATATTTAAGCGTTAAAACTTAGCACCGGACGCAACCACGCAAACCGTGCAAACTGTAGGATGGTTATGGGCGCACCTAGCCCCTAACCGCCAAGGCTATGGTCGTATGACCCATATGACCGCACGCAAGTGCAAACATAGGCCCCCTTTTCCACAAGCCAATGGTTAAAGAAAAAGTGGTGGGTCGTTTGTATAACCGTTGAACCGAATTCAAACCAAAACGCATACCCGCCTGCGCACATATGGTCATATTGTTATAATGTATGCGATCGGGGGCTAGGGCTAAGCCCCAGCCCAGACCCCCGCGCCAATACATAACAAATCAAACTTAAATAAATAGGAAACCATATATATAACAAGGATTATGGTATGGCGCGTTGGCAATGCAAACTTTGCAAAGGTTGTATTCGTGGGTGGAGGTCATAGGGTCGAACCCGGTGGACTCCAATAAAGTTTTATACAAGCAACCAATAACATGGTGCCACGTGGCAGCCCATGACTGGGCCACGTGGCACCGTACAACCAACCAAATACTGCCACGTGTCGCAATGTCATTCATCCACATCTTCCAACTGTCTGCCACTCATCCCTGCCACGTGTCGTACGGACTGCCACGTCAGCAGCCGTACGGACTGTACAGTCAACATCCCTTTTTTTTTTACTTGTTTGTCATTTTGAACAGAACGCGATATCTCTCACTCCCGACATCCGTTTGAACCCAAATGAATTGTGTTGGGTTCGTAACGACGAGGCCTATGCTCCCATTCAATTTGAAGTGATTTCGAGAACTTTGAATTTTTGAGCAAAATTTGATCCCCTAGATCAATCCTACATCCACTTGTTAGTCCAGACATTCTTTCTATGCATAGGTATAACATATCTATCATTAGATCTATTCATATCAAACTTTCTTTCATCTATTAATGCCCTAGTTTTCAAACTAGGACAGAATCTATCAAACATAACTAGATACATGCTCTAGAAACAAAAAATTTCACTTATCTTACTTCCACATAGCACAAAGCTTCCAGATCTAAGAACTTTTGACTATTCTTACCTTTATTAAAGAACAGAACTTACAGATCTTACCTCTTTTCTGCAAATCTGACTTCTTTCTTTCAGAAATTTCCACTTTTACTTTTCTCAGAGCACAGAGCGTTCAGATCTCGCTTCTTTTATTCGGATCCAATCTTCCTTTCTTCGGATCTGACCTTATTCCTGGCACAAAGCTTCACAAGTCGAGTAAAAAGTTGCGCACTAGGGCCACAAATCTATGCACAGAGCTTCCTTTTGCACAAAGTTTCCTCTTCCTCAATTCCCAACAATCACAGTTTCAGGTCCCGGCAACAGAACCATTTGTTGGCACAGGGGCAGACCTAGGGTTCAACACTTCAACAGCACACCAACAAAACCCTAACTACCGGCCCTTTCAGCAACACCTGCGAAGCAGGTGAAGTCTCACCCGAGGTAGAGAAAGGGGTGGTTGCAAGACTTAGGTGTCTACAACCTTAGCTGGGACATAGATCGAAGATTCTTACTCTTAGCAAGTACTTTAGCAAAGATCATTCATCAGTATTTAACCCTCAAGGAACTCTACAGATGGCACAGAGAACCACAACATTCACTTAGATCTAGGTTAAGTTAGCACTTAGCATCAGAAAAATAGATTTAGCACTCAACACTTTCATATATGTCAGATCTACACTCATACATCTAAGAAGCACAAAGCAAAGTGGATCTATCTAAGAGTATCATAGCAAAGCACATAACATAAACATATCAAAGCATAACACATGGAAAGAAACCAATATATTAGGTCGAAGCACCAAGCACAACACACAGAGTTATCGTGGTTCACCCCCACCATGGGGCTACATCCACAAAGTCTTCTTCTTCTTTGTTAGCTTTGGTCAATAAGGTTACAGCACTGAGCTCACACTTGTACTCCGCATATGGCAGGAGATTTGCACGCACCTCGTCGGATCCTCCTTCCCCGAGTAGATCTAGCATAGAGACTTCTTACAATCTGTGCACTCAACACATACAACACTTGCACTCAACTCTGCAAGTCGGTCACATAATATACACAAAGCCTTTACTAGCACTTAGCTTATCCTCTCCCCCTCTCTTACATTTCTTAGCTACTTATTTATACTTTACAAAATAGGCCTAAAACATGGGTAAACCCATGGGTTGACATCCCTTTCTCATTACATTAACCCAAAACCCCAAAAGGTCCCCAAAAGTGGGTCGAGATCCCATGATCTCTACTTTGCCTGGCGCTCCATCTTTGACAGGCTGTCGAAGTCCAAAAAGGTCAAATATAACCAAGTGTTCCTCAAAAATTGGTCAAGGGCCAACAGGATGATCCAAATCTCTTGCTCCTCGCTACGCCATAATTGCTCCAAGTGTTATAGTTGATGCATCTACATGCACATGAAAAATCTTTTCCCAATCTGGGAATACTAGAATAGGTGTTGTTACCATATTTTCTCTTAGGGTGTCCAAACATTGTTGACAATCCTCATTCCACTGAAATTTAGTATGTTTCTTTAACAATTTCTTCATTAGCGCAATGATCTACACATACCCTTTTATAAAAAAATTGTAGTAGCATGTATGTCCCAATGTTGCTCTCAACTGGCGCACTAATTTTGGTGGTGGTAAATTGACAATGAGTGCAATCTTGGCAGGATCTACTAGAAAGCCTTGTTTGCACAGTATATGGCCCAATAATATTCAACAAGGTTTCCCAAAAATGCATTTCTTGATATTCAATGATATCTAACACTGCCTGCATCTTTCCAACATTAGCCTTAATACTTCCAAAAGATATTTTAATAAACTATATACAGTCCAGTCATCCAGATACACTTCTAAAAACTTATGTATGAACTCCTTAAAAGCAGCTATTACTACCCTTGAAAATATAGTCGGTGCACTCTTCACCCCAAAAGGCATGATTGTGTACTGGTAGGATCCCCATTCTATGGTAAAAGTGGTCTTGTACATGTCTTCTAGGGCTATCTTAATCTAATTGTACCTTGAGAATCCATCTGTAAATGAGTATAACTCCTGGCATCCCACACTCTCTAATACCTCATCTGTGAAAGGGGTGGGAAAAGGGTCATGTAGGCAAGCACCCTTCAGTTTCCTCGAGCCTACATAAATCCTTATCCCCCCTTGTTTCTTTTCTTTCACTACCATAAGGCTTATCCATTGAGATTCTTCTACTGGTTCTGTAATTCCAGCTTCTAACATCCTATCAATTTCTGCTTTCACTTTCTGCTTATATATTGGATTCAGTCTATAAGGTCTCTGTCAGACAGATATAGCCTTAGGTTTGAGAGGTATCTTCATCTCTCTTAGCTCTCCTACTATGCCCTTCATTTTTGTAAACGTTGTTGGGAATAGGTCACTATACTCGTGCAGTAACTTTGTTATCCTCTCTACTGTTTGTTCATCCCAGTAGTCCCCAATACTTGCCATTTTAGGTTTATATGTTGTCCCAGTATTAACTTTCTTCACTTTGATAGGTGCAGCCAATACTTTTGATTCCAAATATCGACCTTAAACCTCTCTTTCCCCTTCAACTTATGTAATATGAATGTTGTGTGGGTCGTCTTCCTCTGGTCCTTCTTCTTCTACATGATAGCATGACAGTAGTTCCTTGACTGTTTGTCTGTTCTGTTGTTGATACTGTGTCATGAGTTCAACCTCTGGTTCATCAATAAATATCGCCCTTCTTATCTGTTTGAGTGTTGAATCCATGTTGTGGTTCTACTATTCAAATGAGAATGTTACTATGAAATTATGTTGTAATGTTCTCCATTCTGTAGTGCTTCTGCGTAGTTCCTGGTCTACATGCCAATTTTCTGGAACTCCTTCCAATGTATGGATGAAGTGATGAGGCCATTCCTTTGGTGGTGTCATCCTCCACAATGTTCTACATCTCTCCAAATGTTCTACTGGTGTCCCATGTCCACCATACCTCTACATCTTATTGCTCCCCTGCTCTGCGCCAAATCTGATGCGCAGTAGTCGCTTATATTGGTACTAGTCCTTAATTATTTCTTTGTGCGCACCCCACCATCTTGCAGGTGTTGCCTTGAGTTCAATGTCTAGGGATAATAGCCTCTAATTCTCTAACACTTCATCTTCATATCTTGTTAGGAATTCTTCAAAGTCATTCACCCCATGAAAACTGAGAGCTTCTCTTATCTCTGTACCTACCCATCTCACTGTGTGATCTATTCTTGCACACCTTCTTGTGGACACTTCATGTAATATTTGTTGCCAATTTTCCAACCCTATATCTGAATCCAAAGCACATGATGTGATGCTCCTCTAGCTGAGTACCCCATCTGCAATTGGGTTGACATAATATTCTCTGCACGCAGTGGTTCTGTACAACTGGTTGATTTCCTCAAGATTTAAGCAAGTGAGCTCTACAAACCTTTATCCTTCTGATGGGTCTAGTGGTGCAATGACTATGTATTCTCCTTATTAAAATGTCATCTTCCTTGTCTTCAAGTTGATTATGGCCTAATTATCAATTGCCCAATCCATCCCAAGAAATGTTGGATAAAGTGTTGTGCCATCCACTATTTCTATCAGTTCAAACTCTCCCTTGGTGTGCACTCCATCCAAATCTATTGTCACACCTTTTAGCCTTCCAATTGGAAGAACTATGTGTTGGTTTTCTAGCTTCAGTTGAACATGTGAGTAGACTAAGGTAGGCTCTCCCATACATTTCCATGTCTCCTTGGGTAACATGTTTACGTCAGAGCCTAAATCCAATATGATGTCCCCCATATTAAAATCTCCAATGTTGCCATTTAGTCTAAATTCTCGGTTTGTCCTCCTTCTCGTATGGAGGTGATTGATTGTTTTTTGTTCTAATTTCCCATGTTCCTTTGTGTTACATATTTCTAACATATTTGCCAAACTTTAACAGATGATGGATCATTTAGTACTTTAACATGGGATTGCAGAAAGGTCTTTATGGTACTTACTTGCTCTACATATTGTGTTTCATTGGTGTGGTCCATTGATAAGGGAATCTCGTATGTTGGTACATTCTGAGTATGTTGCGCAACTGATGTAGACGCAACATCTTGCTTGAGGAACTCCTGTCTGGACTCCTTGAATGTTTCTTTTTCTTTCCCTGCATCAAACTATTTATGTGATTCAGTATTCTTCTTCACCCATTGGTGTTGTGCTGGCTCTTGTCTTACTATGTCAGCTCCTGTCTTAGCTCCTCCGTGCGTAACTATGTTAATATTTCTTCCATCATCCCTTGGTTTTGCAGAAATACACTGAACATTCTGATTGTTCTGATTCTGCTTATCTTGAATTTTTCCCAATAATTTTGGACAGTCCTCTGTATCATGGTCTGTTGCGGGACAGTACATGCAAGTAGCAGGTGGAAGTGGACATTCCCTGGCATAGTGTCCTGGTTGTTGGAAGTTATGGCACACTATTGGTCCTCTGCTTCTTCCAAATCCTCCTCTACAACGTCCTCCACCTCTATATCTACCTAGATCTGCTTGTGGTGCGTTGTATCGAGGCACTTAATTATATTGCGCAAGGTTATATTGAGGCTACACGTTATTGTATTGTGGATGCACAGTGTTGTATGGAGGTGGTACCTGGTTAAACTGAGGTGCAGATTTCCCTGTCATCATTTATGCTTGTACCCTATAAGTGTCTGACATTCTCTCACGCATCAAGTCCATTGTCCTACAGTCTTTATCATCATGACCCACTGATTTGCAAAAGTTACAATATGAACTCTTGGGTATTGCTTGATACTTCTGCATCATTGGACAATGATATGAGTCATGTCCATGTGTTTTGTAGATCTCGCACCATGGTCCCCCTATTGGTAAGGGGTTTGGTAGCCCTATTGCCATGTACTTTGCGAAAGTTGGGCACTCATTCTTGTGGTGTGCTTCCATCCTGCATGTGGTACACCAAACAACTTATCTTTTCCTTTTGCCCCTATTCTGGTTTATTTGGAACGTAAGGTTCTTCAGATCCTCCTTCAGCTCTTCTATTATTGGATATATCTTTTGATACCAGTTCTCTTCAAGTTGTAGGGCTTCCTGTAGATCCTCTGCCTGCGTTTGAAACTTTTGTTCCCTCAAAGGGTATTTCAGATGTGGTAGTAGTAAATTGACAAAGAGATGTCTATGTTGCATATATGTCATAACATACTTCAATTTACCCTTCAATCGCTTGAACCGCTAATCAATCTCCCAAGCAAACTCACCTGGCTTTTATCTGATCTCAATCATCTCATTCATGTACTGATCTTATGAACTGGGTTTCTGAAATTCATTTATCAGTAGGTTCTTGACATCTGCAATCATCCTTGTTGTTCTTGGTGGATTGTTTACAACTAAGCTCATGTACCAATCCAGTGCACAATCTCTTAGCGTGATAGCTAACTACGCAAGTTTTGTATCCTCATATATGATCTGTTTTGCTTCTCAAATCTTGTCAAAGATAAACAAGTGCTTTTTTGGATCCTCTGATGCCTCTGCCTTCAATTCGAGTAACCTGATGATGGGATCATGTCTTGCCATTTTGAACAGTGATGAACTACGACCTTCGTGTGGGGTAGATACTTGACTACCACTTCCTAAAACAACTCCTCTAGTCATTTCCCCTTGATTGGGTGCACTTCCTGTTGTCTTTCTTCCACTAAAATTCGGTTGTCTAAACGGTGGTGTTCTTTCTGGTGTATTAGTCGCACATGGGGTTAAGAGTTCCACATTGACACTAACATGGATAGGATTTTTACCTCCGGTTTCTGCCCATGGACCTCTTGTCTTCCTTTCATATGTTGCACATAGGATTTCCTCAATCTGCTCCACAACCCAGAGATCCTCTACCTCTTCTTCATCACTTGCCAAGCCCTCTCTATCTACTATGGCTCTCTTATTATTATTCATCTTATATTGGTAGGGTACTCCACTATGCATTTTTCCAGTTGTTGCTATGAGTTGATCTTCCTCCATCATAATTGGGTCAAAGGTGTCCTCCTTCTTTCCCCTATCCATCTCTTCCTCCATTTCTCCAGCTCTTGTCAGTGCTTCCCCCCTCCCCCCATGCACGCAGGGAAGTTTAGTTGTATGCTTCCATAGTCATCACACCTTTGTTATACAATAAGATCTTGATGGAAGTATACAACAATCTGATATACCTACCTATGTGTCCCTTCAAGAACTCTTGTTGTACTGTGCTGCAAGACTTCGCAGTATCTACTGCAAATTTTGTCATAAACTTGCAACAATACTGCCTAGCCAAAAATATATCGTGTGCCTGAATTTGTTGTTAACTTGTTGTAATTGCATGATCTCCATATGATTCCACTCAAGATGTCTAATTCGATTCGTAGAGTGGTTGTATTGCAACCTCAATAGCCACTCCTGCAACACATGTGAGAAATCAAAGAAAAAGACCTCATGCAAATCATTAAACACGTACTTGTCCAGATATTTGTGCGATGTTAAATTAGGGTTTCTGCTATCCTTCTGCGCAAACTCAAGATCCTTTGTTTTCAACCAACTTTCAATCTCCGCCTTCGTTGGATTCCATGGTCTAAACATTCATTTTTGTACCTTCATTCTCTTCGCGATTCTTTCATGGATCGCACTCACTCAATCTCATGCAATTCCAACCAACATTAGAACCATTTGTTGGCTACTACTCTCTCTTCCTACT
Source organism: Picea glauca (assembly GCA_000966675.3). Classification (NCBI taxonomy): domain Eukaryota; kingdom Viridiplantae; phylum Streptophyta; class Pinopsida; order Pinales; family Pinaceae; genus Picea; species Picea glauca. Next base: position 91,126 of record JZKD02S1618330.1, read on the forward strand.
CTTAGGTTGACCCAGGTTCAAATATAAAGAAGCTTCCAACAAATCCCTCTAAAACTATCGGCCCTCCTAGTAAACCAGAAGGCAACACAACACAAAGTGTAATGAGCAGTCTCACCCATGATAGTTCTATGGGTGACTGCAATGCCCAGATGCTTGCAATCTAAGAAAGAGTGGGGATCTGAGATTGCAATTCATCTTCTTAAGCCTTGATATGATGGTTCTTTCTATTATTCTTAAGATCCATTCATCTATTAAGTTTATGCATGCATTCCAACAAATCTAACATATAACAGATCTCACAACCTTATTCATTCATCAACTAACTACTTATAGGAAGTAATCATGCAATAACCACATCACATAACACACGTGTTATTATGGTTCACCTCCTCCTGGGATACATCCACAAAGATCTGACTTCTCAGGCCCATTTATTATGGTTCTACAATATATGGTGTCGCACGCACTACAACTTCATTCATACAATCACAAAACGGACTGCACAACCTTGCGAGGATGACTAGATCGCACCAAGATCCTCAACCTACGATCTAACCCTCAAGGTCTAGATACTCTTCTTTCATACAACTCATTAGCTTACAAAAATGGTATTCGACCTTACAATAGTTTCCATGACTGCACAGACCAAAACTTAGCAACCAAACACACATGATAACCACTCTATCTCTTTCTTTTTTCTCTCCTTTCACCTAGACCTCCTAAGTACTTATTTATACTAGTTTTCTAGCTCATTGTCCATTACAATCTCCTACAAAAATGCTAACCCTAATGTAGTTAGGTTTGCATGCATGCACACCTTGCATGCTTTCCTTGCACGTGTCACTTTTCCTTCCCGCTATCTTTTTCCAATTATGGGTTTTAACCTGCGCAGCTCTTTCTATTAGTGCCTCTACTGACTCCGTTGTGATCTCCTCTTGGATCAGTGTTGTGCCCTCTATTTGTGCCTGCTCCATATTCTTTTTTTCCTCCTCCAATTGTGCATTCAATTGCGCTACTTACTCTTGGAGTGGTTCTACTTATGCCTGCTTCAGTGTTGTGCCCTCTGTTTGTGCATGCTCCATACTCCTTTTTTCCTCCTCTAATTGTGCATTCAGCTGCGCTACTTACTCTTGGAGTGGTTCTACTTCTACCTGTCTCTCATATTTCTGTCTCTGCACGACGTTCAATTCGGCCTATAGTTTCTTCATGTCGTGATTACCTTTCAGGCGCTCTATGATGCTCATCATTTTCTATCGGTTCTTGAGCTCTTGCATGGCTACACTTAGCCTATCCTCCTCTTGGTCCCACTGTTGGACCTGCTCATCCTCATCCAGAGTTGCGCCACTTTGTCAAACAATCATGTTGTCACGCTGCCTTGTTCTGCCATTGCTGCCATTTGGAGTGCATCTTTTTGTTTCCTCTACGCTCTCCCCTCGGGAGGAGTTGTAGGAGTCAGTTTGTTTTTTAATTCCTTAATCTCTTGCCTATAGTGTTCAATGGTTTTGGCAATAAGATTGAGTTTCTCCTCTGTGCTTGTGTTCTTTGCATGTGCAATTTCAGAGTTGTGATTGTACACTACTTTCACACCCTTTTCGATTCTATCTGGACGCTCTTTTTCTTCCTTGGTATCGAACTTGACTTGTTCGATCACCAATTCCAAGGCTTCCTTACCATCTCTTATTTCCTGCAATTCTGTTGCATCTGTTTTGGCGTGTGATTGTGGACATTGCTTGATATCATGTTCCTCCATCATAATTGGGTCCAAGGTCTCCTCCTTCTTTCCCTTATCCATATCTTCCTCCATTTCTGCAGCTCTTGTCAGTGCTTCCCCCCTTCCCCCATGCATGCAGGGAAGTTTAGTTGTCTGCTTCCATAGCCATCACACCTCTGTTATATAGTAAGATCTTGATGGAAGTATACAGTGATCTGATGTACCTGTTGGCAAATTTAGTGAACAGAATGCAGTGAATGCTTGTCATTGATGACAACAGTGAAGAGGATGGCAGAATAAGAAATAAGTCACAGTCTAAGGAGGTCAATCGACGAAGAATGACAAAGGGAA
>JZKD02S1618330.1:110607-141095 GCA_000966675.3 Picea glauca
ACGAACAAAGTTCGCTCACACAAGAATTATCCAAAATACTTGGAATATAACAAAGTAATCCATATAGGACTGTAAATAATAAATGAATAGTAAGATATAAGATGATTACAATTGACAATGAGGGCTCGTTAATATACCCACGCAGGGGTGCCCTTAACCAATAGTCATGTCCCATGAGACATGACCTTTCATTATTAATAATTATTATTATTTATTAATTAATTATTATGTTATGAATATCTATTTATGTATATTTATGTTCATAACATCCAGCCAGCCCGCAGGTCCTCTTGTCAATTTTTATATCGCGGAATTGTGGGTGCTATTTGTAGGGCACAGAACAATAGAGGCCCAATTTTGAGTCTGCCAGCCCGAGAACCCGTGATCCAAAAAGTGGCTAAGTATGGAATGTGCGATCCGTACATGCTCTATAAAACCTCATGTCCATACTTTATAGAAGTCCATATTAAGTATGTATTATTCATTTCTCGAAAAATTTCTAGGTATAGAAGTTGGCGGATTCATGCCTTCAAATTTCACTTGCTTTTATATCTGTCGCCCGACCGACGGCTTCCTTGTTTCATATTGTACAAACTTTTTGGCTCGCGGTTTTCCGAATAGGCAAGTTACTGGATAGGTGGGTTCAATATTGATAATTTATGTAACTGAATTGTACAATATCAATATTTAATATTAATAATTTAGTATTTGAAAATTATGTTTTTTGATAATGTTAGATAGTTGATAGGGATGACCATCCATAAACAATGGCAATCTTGAGCCCGCTAGTCCTAGAGTCTATATGTCAATTTGTATATCGCGAAAGCACGACCACTGCTTGGAGGACACATAACAATAGAAATGCAATGTTGAGCCAGCCATCCCGCAAATCCGCTTGTCAATTTGTATATCGCAGAACTCTAGGTATTGTTTGTAGGGTACAGAACAATAGAGGCCCAATTTTGAGCCCGCCAACCCGAGAACCCGCGATCCAAAAAGTGGCGAAGTATGGAATGAGGGATTCGTACATGCTCTATAAAATATCATGTCCATAGTTTATAAAAGTACATATTTAGTATGTATTACTTGTTTCCTCTTAGTGTTGTTTGGAAGACACAAAACAATAGAAGTGCAATGTTGAGCCAGCTAGTCCATAAGTCCGCCTGTCAATTTGTATATCACAGAACTCTGGGTGCTATTTGTAGGATACAGAGCAATAGAGGCCCAATTTTGAGCTCGCCAGACCGAGAACCCGCGATCCAAAAAATGGCCAAGTATGGAATGTGGGATCCATACATGCTCTATAAAAATCTCATGTCCATACTTATTAAGAGTACATACTTAGTATGTATTGCTCATTTTTCGGAAAATTTCTAGCTGTGGAAGTTGGCGAATTGACGTCTTTAGATTTCACTTACTTTTATATCATCAGCCCGATAGACCGCTTCCCCATTTCATCTTGTAATAAACAAATATAAACTGACCGAAGTCCAATTGTGTTATCATATCAACACGAGACCCTTAAAATTCAAATAGTCGGCAAGTCTGTTTGTCAATTTGTATATCACGGAACTCTGGGCGCTATTTGTAGGGCAAAGAACAACAAAGGCCCAATTTTTAGCCCGAGAACCCACGATCCAAAAAGTGGCTAAGTCTGGAATGATGGATCTGTGCATGCTCTATAAAATCTCATGCCCATACTTTATAAAAGTACATATTTAGTATGTATTACTCGTTTCTCGGAAAATTTCTAGAACTTAGCGTATACACGTGTTCAGATTTCTACCCACTTTTATATCACCAGCCCGATCGACCTCTTCCCCATTTCATATTATACAATTTTTTTGGAACGCAAGTTTTCGAATACACGGGTTTTTTTTTTAAATAAGATATTTAACATCCTTTAATAATTTTATGTAATTAAATTGTACAATATCAATATTTAATATTAATACTTTAGTATTGAAAATAATATTTTTAGGTAGTGTTAGATAGTTTATAGGGATCACCATCCGTAAACAATCGCAATCTTGAATCCGCCAACCCTGTAGTTCGTCTATCAATTTGTATATCACGGAACTCCGAGTGTTGTTTGGAGGACACAGAACAATAGAAGTGCAATGTTGAGCCAGCTAGCCCGCAAGTCTGCATGTCAATTTGTATATCCCAGAACTCTTGGGTGCTATTTGTAGCACACAGAACAATAGAGGCCCAATTTTGAGCCTACCGGCCCAAGAACCCGCGATCCAAAAAGTGGCAAAGTATGGAATGCGGGATCCGTACATGCTCTATAAAATCTCATATACATACTTTATAAAAGTACATATTAAGTATATATTACTCATTTTTTCAGAAAATTTCTTGGTGCGGAAGTTAGCGGATTCATGTCTTCAGATTTCAGTTACTTTTATATCACCAGCCCGACTGACTGCTTCCCCGTTTTATATTGTACAAACTTTTTTGTCTAATTAAATTGTACAATATCAATATTTAATATTAATAATTTAGTATTGAAAATAATGTTTTTAGATAATGTTAGATAGTTGATAGGGATTACGATTCGTAAACAATCACAATCTTGAGGCCGACAGCCGTGGAGTCCGTCTGTCAATTTGTATATCGCGGAACTCCGAGTGTTGTTTGGAGGACACAAAACAATAGGAGTGCAATGTTGAGCCAGCCAGCCCGCAGATTCGCTTGTCAATTTGTATATCGCAGAATTTTGGGTGTTATTTGTAGGCCATGGAACAATAGAAGCCCCAATTTTCAGCCCACCAGCCCGAGAACCCGCGATCCAAAAAGTGGCTAAGTATGGAATGCGAGATCCGTACATGCTCTATAAAATCTCATGTCCATACTTTATATAAGTACATATTTAGTACATATTACTCGGTTTTCGAAAAATTTCTAGGTGCGGAAGTTGGCGGATTCACGTCTTTAGATTTTACTTACTTTTATATCACCAGCCTGACCAACCGCTTCCCCGTTTCATATTGTACAGACTTTTTTGTCTAATTAAATTATACAATATCAATATTTAATATTAATAATTTAGTATTGAAAATAATGTTTTTAGATAATGTTAGATAGTTGATAGGGATTACCATCTGTAAACAATCGCAATCTTGAGGCCGCCAGTTGTGGAGTCTGATTGTCAATTTGTATATCACGAAACTCAGAGTGTTGTTTATATGACACGAAACAATAAGAGTGCAATGTTGACCCAGCCAGCCCGCAGGTTCGCTTGTCAATTTGTATATCACGAAATTCTGGGTGTTATTTGTAGGTCACGGAACAATAGAGGCCCAATTTTGGGCCCCCAGCCTGAGAACCCGCCATCCAAAAAGTGGCTAAGTATGGAATGTGGAATCCGTACATGCTCTATAAAATCTCATGTTCATACTTTATAGTACATATTTAATATGTTTTACTCATTTTTAGAAAAAAATCTAGGTGCGGAAGTTGGTGGATTCATGTCTTCAGATTTCACTTACTTTTATATCACCAGCCTGACCGACCACTTCCCCGTTTCATATTGTACAAACTTTTTGGCTCACGGTTTTCCGAATAAGCAAGTTACCAGATAGGCGAGTTCGATATTGTGTTTCTATTGTTATGTCACCTGTAAATAGCACCCTGGCTTCCGCGATCCACAAATTAGTAAACAAATTGAAATAAAATAATATATACTATGTGAAGTCTAATGGAACAATCATATGAATGAGAGGACATTAAAATTCAAATTCGTCGTTGTTATACTTGTGATGAAGCTAGTAGTACAAAGACTTTACTTAAACATCCAAAAAATGATTTTCTTGTAACCTTTCGATGCTTCTCTTATACAAACAGATCCTGGAAACTATAAACATCGCTCGTTGTATCTATTCCTTGATTGAAGAACCTGCAACATGTTTAATGCACTCCATAGTTACTGTTATGACCAATTCCTGCTTCTAAAAATTGTCATTCGCTTTCTCTTTTCCCTCTACTTTCCCTTTCTTTACTTACTCGTTTTTCGGAAAATGTCTAGGTGCGGGATTTGGCGGATTCGCGTCTTCAAATTTCCATTGTTGCTTTTATATCACCGGCCTGACCGACCTCTTCCTCGTTTCATATTGAACAAACTTTTTGAATCGCGGGTTCAACATTGCGTTTTCATTATTCCGCCACCTGCAAATAGCACCCGAACTTCCGTGACTTACAAATTAGCAAACAAATTCCCCTTCATCTTGTATGCTTTCGCTTTCTGTTTACTTGGTCCTTTTTTCCGAATGTCTCATGCTTTTATATACAGAACTCAAAGTTCAACAATATACAAATTTCCCTCTCGACATTGCGTTTCAGTTGTTCCCCTACGCACAAACAACACCCGAAATTCTGCGACATACAAGTTGACGACCGATGTCTATCACTGAGATGCAATATGACCATTGGCCCTTCACGTCTCCTGGGTATATCTTCTGCCCTTTCATTTTTTGTAACCCGCCCGACCGCTTTCCATACTTGGGCATTTCTTGGAATTTATTTCACGGGTTGGCGGGTGGACGAAATGTACAATGCTTGGTCGCAATTCGCCATCACCGCTACCTTCGTACTTATTTCTAGATATGCAATAATTAAGCTTTAATGCTAGTAGTTCATCCTGCAGGAATCGTTAAGATTGTCATTAATGTCCGAAAGGCCGGAGAGGCTTTGTCATTACTACGAATTAAACCAAGATCTGTGGAAAAGAGTGTTATCCTTTCCAAGTATTCATTTCAAACATGATGCAATCTGTTTCGTGCGCTGACGGGTTGGCGCCTTTAACAAATCTCTCTTCGTCGTCGTCGCCACCTTTGCACTTTTTTCTAAATATGCAATTAGTGAGATTTAATGGTAACAACTCATTCTACACGAACTCTGGAGATTGTCATTACTCGGCGAAAGGCTCGAGGAGATATTCCATTGATACGCATTAAACCATAATTTGTGGAGGGTTATATTATCCCTCCCCAATTTTCATTTCAAACATCGTCTGGAGAAAACATAAATTCTCGTTAACTTGTGGTAGCAATTTTGTCCAAATACAATAAACACATTCAGGCATAATTGCCAAAGATTCCAATATTCCAGGGCATATTCTCACTACTCATCTCCCTCCGCCCAGGAGTAAAAAAGGAGATGGTCCCTTGGTACACCGAAAGATATATTTCAAGGCAACCCTGCCTCCTCAGAGAACCTGCCCAATTGCATTGATGCCTGACGCAGAGGTTGATGTCATGGATTCCGAGCCGGAAGAAGATGATTTGATGGGAAATGATACGACAATGGATGATGGCAATGCAGAAATTGTTCCCACTCCTGCGCCCAAATTGAAATCAACCATAATGGGTGGAACTTCTCGGCTCAGTGATGGTGGTCCTGATAACACCAAAAGGAGTTTCAGAAAATAAACCGATGTTGAACACAATAGTCGCTTTGCACCTCGAAAGTAGGAATTCTAGAGGTCCAAATTAGTCTATTCTGGGCGGAAGACTTTCATTGTAAAGAAATGATATGTTGATGCTCCCGTAGATATATTTAAAGCCAAAAAAATATTCACTTGTGGGACTACTGTCCTGTTCTCTGGATATACAATTAACATCTTCGGGAATGAGGACCAGAACTCTCACTGGTGCAAGGCGTATTTCTACTAGTCATCTCCTTCCACCCAGAATGGACTAATTTGGGCCTCTGGAATTACACGTGCAACCTGTGTCCTTGAAGTCTTTTCGACTGTGCAGAGGCAGTTTCTAGTTATGTTCTAACATGCAATTATTAAGTTTTAAGGCCAACAACCCATAATGCAAGAAGTTTAATACTTAAGTTAATATGTTACAGTCATGGAAGAATGTATCAAGAACACACTTACACCCACATGTTCCAATAAAATATAATCTTCAACAAAACATTTGCTCACAATTAGTAGAAATGAAGTTTAATACTTAAGTTAATATGTTACAGTCATGGAAGAATGTATCAACACCCACACGTTGCAATAAAATCTAATCTTCAACAAAGCATTTGYTGACAATYAGTAGAAAAYGATGGTTTTGCAACAATGGGGCTYRTTTGAAACCAATTYGCGCTTACRAAAACTGCCCTCYRCCTTTCTATTTTCCCACTCTTTTATYCCMTRTAGTTTCTCTTCCTGGTTACTTAATCRTTTTTTTCCRACATGCAATTATTAAGTTTTAATGCTAACAACCCATAATGCAAGAAGTTTAATACTTAAGTTAATATGTTAYAGTCATGGAAGAATGTATCAAGMACACACTTACACCCACAYGTTCCAATAAAATCTAATCTTCAACAAAGCATTTGYTGACAATTAGTAGAAAATGAAGTTTAATACTTAAGTTAATATGTTAYAGTYATGGAAGAATGTATCAACACCCACACGTTGCAATAAAATCTAATCTTCAACAAAGCATTTGCTGACAATTAGTAGAAAATGATGGTTTTGCAACAATGGGGCTTGTTTGAAACCAATTCACCCTTACGAAAATCGTCCTCTGCCTTTCTATTTTCCCACTCTTTTATCCCCTGTAGTTTCTCTTCCTGGTTACTTAATCGTTTTTTTTTTACATGCAATTATTAAGTTTTAATGCTAACAACCCATAATGCAAGAATTTTAATACTTAAGTTAATATGTTACAGTCATGGAAGAATGTATCAAGCACACTTACAATCACGCGTTCCAATAAAATATAATCTTCAACAAAGCATTTGTTGACAATTAGTAGAAAATCAAGTTTAATACTTAAGTTAATATGTTATAGTCATGGAAGAATGTATCAACACCCACACGTTGCAATAAAAACTAATCTTCAACAAAGCATTTGCTGACATTTAGTAGAAAATGATGGTTTTGCAACAATGGGGCTTGTTTGAAGTCAATTCGCGCTTACGAAAACTGTCCTCTGCCTTTCTATTTTCCCACTCTTTTATCACCTATAGTTTCTCTTCCTCGTTACTTAAATCTTTTTTTTTTTTTTTTGAAAATGCCTTGTTGTGCAGGTTGGCGGATTCACGCGTTTCGACCGAGCCCTTCCCCTTTGTCTAAATTGTCTCTCTATTGTTATGTGTCCTACAAGAAGCACCCAAATTTCCGCGATATACAAATTAACAGGTGGACTTGTGCGTTGGTTGGCTCAACATTGCACTTATATTTTTCCGTGACCTCCAAACAACATTCGGAGCTCCACAATATACAGATTAACACACGGGCTCTAGGGCTGGTGGGCTCAAGATTTCCATTCTTTACGGATGGAAAAGTCATAAAACGAGCTACATACTACATTTGCGTCACAGAAGTTATATTAAAGGGCAAAGAATTTCCTCTATAGTTTTGTGTCCTGCAAAGAACACCCAAAGTTCTGCACTTTACAAATTGACAGCCGAACTTGTCGGCTGGTTGAATAAAAAAATGACTCAGAGTTCCGCAATATACAAATTGACAGACGAAGCATACAACCAAGAACCAAGTAAACTCGCAGATCGTATTCCTAGTCGCTGACGAACAATACCGTCACTTTCGTAATATACAAATTTACAACCGGACTCAGATCATACTGTCTTCCGTATTATGGTCTACCTATCATGCCCTCTTTCGTGGTACACATTTTGCACTGAAAACTTTTGAGAAATACAATTTAACCATCGGGTCCTCACGTCTTCTGTGGAACTATTGTCACCCCATTTTGAAGCCTGTCTATCCGCTTTCCATACTTTGCCATTTCTTCAAATTTCTTTCGCGGATCGTCGGTTTGGCAGGTTTTATAAATATTAAGTTCCTAGTCGTTGTTTCCTGTGTTCGCGCCCTTTTGAAATTATCAATTACCAATTATATATAAGATCTTATTTCTAGGCATGCAATTAGCAAGTGTTAATTTCAAACATCATGGATTGTCATTTGCGCGTCGATGGGTTGGTCCATTCATGAAAACTTCAATCCTCGCTTCCGAGAACGAGTCCGCCCAACCGTTTCCCTATTCCATACTTAGCCACTTTCCCGGAATTCCAAAAATATACAAACCGACCGTTGAACTGCCCCATCATGCTCTCTTCTGTTTTACACGTTTTGCAGTCAAAAATTCCGATACATAAAATTTGACCATGGAACAATCGTCTCTCCTGAGTATCCCCGGAACCCTATTTTGAATCCCATCCAACTGTTTTTCATACCTTGCCCTTCGTTCCTTGCTCTCCCCCTTCTCCGTGACCTTCGTACTTGTCTATAATAAAAGAAAAAAAATTGTTTATATATATACATATCTTGTTTCTAAATATGCAATTACTGACATTTAATTCTAGCAACTCATCATGCAGGAACTGTATAGATTTTCATTGATGGGCGAAAGGCTCTAAGATATCTCCTATTAATACGCATTAAAACAAGATTTGTGGAGGGTTATATTATCCCTTCCGAGTGTTGATTTCAAAATCATGAAATGTTATTCGCACGTCATCGCCTTGGCACGCTCACGAAAACTCCAATCCTTAAAAAAAGATTTCTAAATATGAAATAAGTAAGATTTACTGCTAACAGTTCATCATGCACCACCCATACAGATTGTCATTAATCAGCGAAAGGATCAAGGAGATTTCCCATTCATAAGAATTTAACCAAGATTTAGCAGAGAGTTACATTATCGGCTCTAAGTGTTCATTTCAACCATCATCTGGAGAAAACCAATGTTCTCATAAACCTATGGCATCAGCTCGACAATAGTTATGTGGAGATACACTGAACATCTTTGGGTGCGAGGACCATAACTTCCAGTGGTCCAGAGCATATTCTTATTACTCGACCCCTGCCGCAGAGAACCAAGTAATTTGGACCTCTGGGATTGCTCGTGCAAGCTGTGTCTCTGAGGTTTTTGACTGTAAGGACCTGGTCTCTTGATGCGCCGATAAATTTATTTCAAACAAAATAATTATTCCACTGCGGAACCGCTCTTCTGTTTCTTTGTCACCTCAGGTCTTCCACCAGATGTTAAGATTGTCGAAGCCAACATTGACGTTTAGAGGAGAAGATTGCAAACAATTCCTAGCAAATCATAATAACGGGTTGGACCTCTTGCCCCATTTATTGGAAGACCTGATTCTAGTTCTTGAAGATATCACAAACTTGCAGGTTAGTTCATTTAGAAATCCATTCTTCGAAATTACCTGGTTGTTTACAAGAATAACAGAGCAGGAGTCCACAGCAACTGTTTCCTGGATGGATCTTTATATTTTGTATTTCACAGTCAACAAACCAACCATTTTTTATTGGGGCAAGTTAATTTCCCATGAAATTTGTTCCCAATTGTCAAGCTTCAAAAGGGAATTTTTTTTTATATGTCATCCTACTTAGCTTTTGCGATGGCACATTGCTGTCAGTTTCCAGAACTGTCTCCTTCCAAGAATGTCAACTGGGAATTCGACCCAGTAACATTATGGTACCAGGCCTTATGGAAGCACAAGGCTTCCCACTGTTTTTATGAGTTTTTTAATGGCTTCGTGTCTATTTTCAAAGTTTTGTTGTTAGGAGAAGATGTTCCCCGCATATCTGAACAAGTAACCAGTTTTTTGGACAGGAAGGGGACACTTGAACATTTGGATAATTACACTGTGATAAGAATTTTTGGCTCCACGGAAAAACCTATTCTCCTTCCATGTCACATTACGGACATAATGTTTGTTTTAGAAGTAGCACGACAATACAACTATTGGCTGCATCTATTGCAAAAGAAGAGAAAAAAACTGTTCATTCCTCTGCCTTGGAAAGTCAGGGAGTTTGTGTTGAAAAACGTCAACAAAAATGACGAATTCGTAGCGCATTCTAGCAACTTCAACCTGAGATATGATGAAATCATAAGAGGCTTCGACCTTGATAATATTTTTCGACAACATTTACAAACACTTGGCCTCGGCGATTGTTTTTTCAAAAAACACCTATCCGAAAACAAAGACATTGGTAGCAACGCTCCTGCTTCTGATGTCGACGACCTAGACACACTGCAAAGCACCACTAAATTGTACAGGCAACAGGGGAAAGGCCTCGGTGACAAGAGTGTTAAATCGGTGAATATCACTCCAAAAAGTATGACATCCTGGAGCATCGCTCCAACGGCCCACCACAACAACAAAGCAACTCAGAGTTCTTCAAACGGAGGAGGAGATAACGACCCTCCTCACTCTAAAATTGATACTTATCACAAGCTTCCAGTAGACAAGAAGAGAAAAAAAGAGTGGGATAGGCAGAAGAGCTGGAAATTCAGAGTGAGAACATGGAACTTGACACTGATCTAGATAGCATGCTCCGCTACCTTAATCAACTTGGAGATGCCATCCAGCATAGTCGTCCAATGGACATATTCGATATCGAAAATTTTGACGAAGATGAATCCTTCGTGTTCTAGAGCGTTGTTTCTGACGGCCAGTATAAAAAATTGATAATTGAGAAAAAAGATGTAAAAAATAAGAAAGGAAAATCTCGTTCAAAGGTTGACCTTGCCAACATGCGGCCGTCCCAAATCCGTCAACTTCACAAGGTGAGCAGAGATGCACTTCATGATTCCATTGGAGACATCGAGGCCAAGAATGCCAGACTAAAGGACCGGTTCAAGGAATTGGAAGAGGCTTTGATTCCTATGCCATTGCTTGTTAATCCTTTAGCAATAGCCATGCCTGCCACCCTGCAGCCAACTTAAAAGGATCCTCTAGCCTCCTCGCATCCTATAGAGGATATGTGGAGAATAATATCAAGAAAAGAATCTAACTGGTTACTGAGGTGTGGAAAACATCACAAACCATCACTTCCCTTGGAACCAGGGCACATAGTTTGCTCAGACATTTGCAGGCAGATTTAAAAGATGAAGAACATTTCTATTTAAACACGGTTCTTCCTTTTGGCACCATTGTCAACAATATGACAGAAACAAAAAGAAGACAACAAGATCTTCCATCCAAACACTGGATCGGTCAATTAAATGCATGCTGGAAAGAAAAAGTGAAGAACCTGCATCTCATTGTTCAGTCATGTGAACAAGCCATATCAAAGAAATATAAATTATTCACAAGGCTGTCAAGAATAAACTTATCTGAAAAGTCCAATGACTTCCAAGACCCCGACTTAATCACAAACTCCTTGCCCTTAACTAGGCAAGAGTTCGATAGAGGTTGATATGTTTAAGGAGTTGTCTTTGGAAAAGTTTTACAGCATCCTTTAATATGATCAAGCTCACGTCGATGACTGGCTAGTCGACTATTCAGTACAGAATGAGGAAATTCATCAGACTCTATCTAATCTTTCTATCGACTTCCAGGAATTAGAAAACAACATTTTCAAGATAAAAATCCGGAATGAGATCAACGTCGCCCCAATGAGAAGCTACATTGAAGAATGGCTCGAAAGGGAATTGAAGTAGGCCGCCGACGAAAGGCAATAGACAATTGTCACGATTTCAGCAGCCATCAACGACATCAATGAAACGACAACCGCAAGAAAATAGCAAAAGGGTTCATATGTACCATCATTGTAAGTCTATTGATCACATCCTGCTTTGTTTATCAACCCAGTTATTCCACTTTTTTAAATAGAAATGTGTAGTCAAACACTCATACCTTTCAATTTATCTTTTTGCGAGTATTGCACTCTACCTTCTTTCTACAGTCCTGTTTCTTGTACATATTTCTCTTATGGTGCGCGGGAGCCCCAATCCCAGTCTATATGACAAAGGCATTGAAATTTTTAGTAATATGTAACAAACTTTTATCTTTTGATATATTTCAAAATTTCCAGTAATATGTAACAAACTTTTGTTTTTTGAGATATTTCAAATAAAATTGTTCTTATCTCCTATTAAATTTATATCCTCATACATTTTTATCTTTCACCAATCTATATGAAAAATGCATTTAAATTTCCATTTTTTTTCTTCCACTATGCACAAATTGTATTTTGTTAAATGCAGTCAAAAAATAAATGGTGCTCTACATGCCACGCGTCATTTACTGCATGGATACCACTTGTGCTTCATGTTGCTTGCCACATCTTCGTTGCAGTTTCCATCTGTCTCTACTATTTATTCCTATCCCACTTCAAGCTGGCACACTTAACCAATTATCTCTCCGCGGGGTCGCACCTTAGTGCTAACGAAATTTTATGCCCCATGTTCCGTGATATACATGTTGCACACAACATTTTCATGATATACATTTTGCACCGAACATTCCGTCATTTACAACTCGACCCCATTTTCCACAATTTACCTTGTAACCTGCTTGGCAGGGACTATGCTACCATGTAGCCTTGTTTTGGATACATACATATAGGACCAGGCCTATAAGAGGTTTGACAATGTGCCCTCTAATTTGATTGTGTCTTTCATTGGTATGGATTTCATGGGCAATAGGTATAGGGAGGACAAAAGATGATAAGGGATTCTTTCATAGAGTGGTTGTCTCATTGCATGCTCTATAATGAAACGTTTATATATATATATATATATATATATATATATATATATATACAAGATAAATGAATATATGAAAATATAAAACAAAAAAAAAAATATTTTTTAAGAAGTGTCATATTCCACTAAGAATAATGTTATTAGTGTTCATGTCATAGGGTCTCAATGTTATGAGTATGAAAGAAGATTTGGAAAATATTTCCATGGGCTTGTCTAAGTTCTCTCCATCCACTGCTATGTTAGATTTCTTACTATTTGGTTTGTTGTTTTGAAAATGTAAATTTCAATGTTCCAAATTTGTTTTTCCTAGAAGTCATTCACAAAAATGGTATTCCACTATGAGCAACTTATTATTATCAATTAACGATGATCAAATTGCATTTCTGCAAGTTTCCATTAATGCTCGACATTATTAAAGAGGTCTTGAGTTCAAGTTTTTTTTCTTCATTACTTTACTTTTTGAAAAAGTTCACATAACTTTAAGTTATAACATAACTTTATTGTGAAGTGTGTTTTGTTGAAATTATAAAAGTGAATCACTCATAAAGTAACTTCAATGTTTTATTTTTTTTGTTAAAGTTACTTTTACCATGCAATTTTAAGTTGTAAAACAACTTCATTGTAAAAGTGATTCTCACTTATATGGTAAAAGTGATTCACTTACATTATAAAAGTAATTTATTTGTAAAGTGAGTTTATAGACAATGTTAGACAAAGAAGGAAATTTTTACGCTTTACAACTCACAAATTTCATTGTGCACCCATCATCACATTGATCAACCTCCACCTGCCATGTGGCACCTTGGTTACTTTTTATGTCTTTCTTCAAAGGGGCATAACTTCGACACTAAAAGTGTTAGAATATAATGGATGTGCTCATTTTACCATCGACAATATCATTATTGTCACCCAACAATAGGCCAAAGCCACCCTCCGAGCACCTTAACCTTGATAGAGAATCACTCCGGAAGCAAACCCTAGGCTAGATAGCCAAACAAAGGGTAGTTCACCTTTCCCCTAAGATAGCGCACCAGACAAGAGTTGGTCAGATAGTCCAAACCATAACCAATAGATAGTCCAAGCCAAAATGTAATCTGCTAGCTACAATAGCTGCAATGGTAGCTCTCCTTCAAACTTGTGCATAAACTGGGCAACTGCAGTGCGCACAAGTGTTGCTCTGCAATTTTGAGAATGCCTGCCAGAATGAAGACTAGCCTCCTATATTTATACTAATTCTGGCTAACTGTCTGGGCCTACTTCTCATTCTAGGTGTCTATTTACTTAGTATATAATATTTCTTCTAGCCGACTTCTTCTCTTATAAGCTAATAACCTAATACCAATTATCCTCTTGAGATGACTTGTCTTCTAGGGTTATTAGCCAATTCATAAGAGTTTCTTCTTGCTTCCCAGAATATTATATTCTCGTCAGATTTACACGTGGAGGTAAATACCTCCCGCAACTACCATAATATTAACACTCCCTCCTAGCTAGGGAGGTATTACAGATAATGGTCTTTAGCACAAACGTACCATTCACCCAGTAGAATCAACATAGTTGTATCAACTATCGCATGACTAGATCATGAGCACCATCATCACCATCAGTGTCATCAGTTGCATCATCTCTCGAAACCATACTCTATCTCAATAGTTAGACATGATGTTGGATAAGTCACTCACACCACAAAGTGACACAAGAGCCATTCTTCTAATCTGGACATATGTCTTAGAAAAATAAATGTCTTGAACCATTTTTTGTCTGGGAAATCTCTATCCATTGATCATCCATCTAGATGATAATCATTTTCAACACTGTTGATAGTCTTCAAAGCAATCAGAACAATATCATTCAATAGAAAACAATTGTGTCTATCCATAGTAGTACACAACTACAATCCAGTGGTACACTGCTACACCAAGTAGCACACAGGTACTTGATCAGTGACATATACATCTATTGTCTAGAGACATACACATCCACCACAGTAGTATACATCTATTGTCTAGAGACATACAGTCTTCTTAACAATCATCTGATATCAACCTACACATAAACAATGTTATGATATAAATTGAATCATCTGGGCCATTCTTCCACTCACATCTATGAGATCTTGGAAGAGCATCTGCCCTCGGAAGGTCAAACATCAATGATGAGCTATCTGGACTATTCTTCTCAAGCAAGGAAGAATAACTGTCTTGATTTCTGAGCCTGGACCATTCCCCACCCTGGGCCATTCCTTCGACACTAGACAAAGTGTAACCTAGAGAGAATGAGTCTGCCCTAAGGAATGTCTGTCCATGGTTGTTGAACCTGGACCATTCCCCACCCTGGGCCATTCCTCCAACACTAAACAAAGTGCAACCTAGAGAAAACGAATCTGCCATAAGTAATGATTGTCCAGACCATTTCCTAAGGAAATGACTGTCCTGCACCAACCTCTAAAATGGACCATTCCCCATGTTAAGCACAATGGAAAATCGTTGTCCAGCGAGGCGGGCTAGTCTTCTTGAGTAACCCTCAAGAAGAGAGTCTGCCCTAGACTATTCCCCATGTTAACCACAATGGGAAATTGTTGTCTATGGTACATCAACAATCCATCAAACCATTTTCATTATGAAAATGATCGTTCGATCTAGACCATTTTCCGAACTAGAAAATGCATGTCCGTCAGAAATCTCAAACCACTTTCCGAACTGGAAAGGAACTGCTCATCCTAGACCATTTTTGAACTGAAAAATGATTGTCCATCAATCAATAACACATCAGTGCTCCCTCCCAACCTGGGAGTCTTCCTTTTTCAATAAGGAAGTTGTCTTCACGAGCTCCAGCTTGAGTACGGAAACTCTTTCATCTTGGACAGAAGCTTTACCAAAATGTTTGTTTATCTACTCATCTATGGAGATATGTATTGGAGAACCACTTTCTCCTTTATGGACTTCATCACGGATAATGTAATTCTTGATTTCAAATGTACTTCGGTATGGAACATTGGTTTTCTCTGAAGGCTTCATATAGCTCTGATCAATAAAGTATATCATTGTTGGATTCCTCTTTGGTTCCTGCTAGCTCACAACATTGTGGAAAGGGTCAAACTGGAACATATCCATGTGGCACTTCTTTTGTCATCATGAGATCTTTGTCATGGATTGGAAATCCATCATCCTGATCTTCTGAGTAATCATTCTGATACAATATCTCTGTTATAGAAAATCTTCACCACGCTTTTGTTGTGCATTGGAGGTTCTCCACCAAGTTGTCTTCTTCCATCTGCATACAAGGGTCTCTTTCTGGTATACTTCAAAGCCTTGAGGTTGCTCTTCATACGCTCTTTGTTTAATTGCTCTGGAGAACAGTCTTTGCATTCATTTGATGTAGAACTCCAACCCATGGATATCATGGATGATATAATGACTCATGTAGAGGTATGTCTGGTTTACTGGAACAAGTAATCATCATAGTCTTCTCCCTCCATCTGGGAGAACCTCTAGTTCTGGATCTTGCAATGCTTGCATTCATATACATTGTTCTTCATCACAACTTTCAGTTCCTTTGCTTGATTGCTTTTAGTGAGTTCATATCAGGATGGTAAACTTGTGATTCTCGATACAATAACTAGTTGTTTTGGATTCTCTTTTTTTCTTGGAATCTTCATGTTTTTCTTTAGCTCTTGGGTCCATGGAGTTTCTTATAGATTCCATGCCCTAAAGATTCCACTTCTTCCTTTCATCATAGGATCACGGATTTGGATGGAAAACTAGGGATACCTTAAGGCTTCTCTTCGAAGAAGACTTATTCTAAGGTCGAACTGAACACGTACTGCCTTTCATGGCTGCTACCATGGATATATACTTCATCATCTTCAATGGATCATAGGATTAGCTCCCTCTTAATCCTTGCTTCATGTATGAGTGCATGTTTTTCTTTTGGAAATATATATAATCGGATCTCTCCATCTAACAGAGTCCACGCTTCCGTCTACATCCTTATTGTCTTCTGCAAAGTGTCATAAGTCTTTCTCTTATTCCCTCTTGATTGCTGACTTCTTTCTGTCTTTGCTTCTTCTAAGTTTCTTTAAGATTGATTCTGATTTCGGCTTATCTTGTAATAGCTTCCACATGATTTGTATTTCATCCTTTCATGTGTATTATCTGACTTGTATAATGATAGCAATCCTTATCTTGTTTGTTCTTCCATAGGTATAGTTCTTCTTGGAACATATTATCTTGTAAGAGATAGATATACAAGATATGTACAGAGACTACTATTCAAGCAAGATATGTACAAGAACTAAGAAGAGTATTGTTACCTTGTCTTTAGAAGAAGAAGTATGTTTGATCCTACTTGGTCTTCTTTGTAGGTTCCTTTTCTTCGACAACTGATGCTTCATGTGTCCCCTTCCTTTTCTTTAGCTCAGGACAATGATTCTTGTAGTGACCATACTTTCGACAGTTGAAGCATTGTATTTCTGACATGTCTTTCTCTTGATTTGGCTTCTTCCTTGAACCAAACTTCCTTTTGTTCCTGAAATTCTTGAATCTTGTTGTAAAGGCTTGATCATCGTACTTCTTTTGGGGTTTCTCTTTTGCATTGATCCTTGATTCTTTCTGAGCACAACAAGTCCAAAGTTCTTCAAATGTAGGATACTCCTTCCTTGTGTTCATGCTTGCGGCAAATGCATCCCATGTATTGGGAACACCATTGAGTACTATGTTTACTAATTCCTTCTCTGAAATGATCTCTTCAATAGCTTGTAGTTGATCTCTTAACTGTGATATTCTCACAAGGTATGATGTTATGTTGTCATCATCATTCATCTTCATGTCATGAAGCTCATTCTTCAGACTCATTACTTGTCCAATGTTTCTAACTGAGAAGAGGTTTGTTAGGGCATCGTACATCTTCTTTGATGAGTCAAGATGGGAGATGTAGGGTATCAAGTGGTCTTTTATAGAGTCCACTATGTTACTCATGGCATTGATGTCACCGTCTTTGAACTTTTCCATAACTGCAACGTTATGCGGTTCTTTCTCTTTTCCTTCTTCAAACTCTGGTTTCATGATCTTTCCTTTCATGATATCCAACGCTTTATTCTTGGAAAGGATGAGGTCAATCCTTGTCTTCCACGCTCTGCAGTTTGAAGCTCCATCTAACTTGTTTTCTGACTTCATGGAGTAGGTCATGGCTTCTTTGACTTGGTCAACCCTAGATTTGACCAAAACTCAAACTTGACGTATTGGCTTGCTAAGAGTACTAGGAGATGCGCTAGGCTAGGGTGCACTGGTCTATCTGGAAATTAGGTCAATCCCTTCACTTAAGGTGCCTCAACAAGAGGATTAGGGTTTCTGCAACTGCACCTACTAGTAACCCTAGCGACAATGCTTTGGTGACTGCTCCTGCTAGAAACCCTAGCAACAGTTCTTCAATGAGCTTAATATCCTTATGGCTATGCTTCCTTCTAGCGGTTAGACTGAATGAAGGAGGTGTGGGCCCATAACCTGTTAGAATATAATGTATGTGCTCATTTTATCATTGACAATATCACTATTGTCACCCAACCATAGGCCGAAGCCACCCTCTGAGCACCTTATCCTTGACAGAGAATCACTCTGGAAGCAAACCCTAAGACAAATAGCCAAACAAAGTGTAGAGCACCTTTCCCCAAGGATAGTGCACCAAACAAGAGCTGATCAGATAGTCCAACCCATAACCAAGAGATAGTCCAAGCCAAAATGTAATCTACTAGCTGCAACAGCTGCAACGACAACCCTCCTCCAAACTTGCACACATACTGGGCAACCGCAGTGCGCACAAGTGCTACTCTGCAATTCTGAGAATGCCTGCCAGAATGAAGACTAGCCTCCTATATGTATACTAATTCTGGCTAACTACCTAGGTCGACTTCTCATTCTGGGTGTCTATTTACTTAGTATATAATATTTCTTCTGGTCGACTTCTTTCTTGTAGGCTAATAACCTAATAGCAATTATCCTCTTGAGTCAACTTGTCTTCTAAGGTTATTAGCCAACTCATTAAGGTTTCTTCTTATTTCCCGAAATATTCTATTCTCGTCAGGTTTACACGTGGAGGTAAATACCTCCCGCAGCTACCATAATTTTAACATAAAGTCCATTTTTAGTGCCATGTTTTTAAACTCCCTATTTTTTCGAGATATTTCCATATGCAAAGTCAATTTCTACTTCTAAAGTCATATTACCTACATATTGTACTATGGCTAGTGTAACATACCCAATACCCTCTATAATTGCTAAGGATACAAGGTACTTCTTGAAAACTAAAAATTTCCTTCATCTTCTTGCTTTGATACCACATTGTAATTTGCCCAGCCATCTAACTAGGCTAAAATTCACACATTGTAGTTTTGATACCATTCTTTCCTCACTGCCCTGCCATTATAATGATTAATGCATGCAAACAAGATACTGTAGGCTCAGGAAGACACAATTACTCAATAATAGATACCAATGCATATTTATACGTGCATATTGTACAGCATTCCATTTATAACTTAAAAGCATGAATTCAACATAATTACAATTCAACATAAACACTTGTATTTGTGGGAAATTCAATCACCAACTGGATGCATACGAAAAACATTCCACCCAACCATAGGCTTTCTATTGTTTGTACTTTTTCTACAACATGGCCACCCCTAAGCTGGGAGTATAAGTCCACAAAGATGAATTCACCTATGGATGGATCTAATCCTCTCACATAACCCAATTTTCACTGAAATCACAATATGCAAACTCTCATAGAAGTCTTGACCCATCGTCTCTCTTTCCCCTTCATCTTGCACACACCAAGGAATAAGATCCCCTTTTTTCCATGCAGTCCCTTGAGCTATCCCACTTCCTACTTGGACTCCAAGATAGATTGACCAGGAAATCTCTCTACTATGACTCCAGAGATTCTCGTCTATCACTATTTTTTCTCAATTACCATAATTTATCATGCACATGGGCATAATTCCCACATGAATCTCATAACAAACATTTCCCCTCATTCTATTATATTCATTGGATGGTAGCTTAGCTCTCAGACAATCTCTAGGAATAATGATTGACAACTCTACCTTGCATAACCAAAATTCATGGTTTATATTTGCATGCTAACAACTAACCACATGTCTTCCTAGGAAGCCCGCATATCTCTCTTGGCAACTAATTCCAATGTTTATATGACTTAGGATAATATAAAGTAAAGGACTCATGATTATGATGAAATAATATTATTTTACTTTTCCCCCTACTTGAGCCCCTAAGCCCCTTTTCTTTCCTCTCTCGTGGAATCATATTTCCCCATGTTTTTCATCCTTCTCTGCCTATAACCTATGATGCATTTTATTATCAATGTAAAATATTTACATATTAAATCATCTTGCCCTCAGTCATTCATTGTATACACATATATACATTGCTAATATGGGGGTCAAAATTGGGGTGTCACATTCCCCTCTCCCTAAATTTTGCACCATCCTCAGTGCACGTCACTATTTGTTGGTTCGTTATATTATTTGCAGTGAAAGTCTAGTCGAGGTGGATCGACTGATAGTCAAAGTCGAAGGTCGAGGTGAGTTGATCAGGTAAATTCGAATTCGAAGGTCGAGGTGGTTCGATGTGGTAAAGACATCAACAACAAGTCGAAGATGTCGACAAGCGGGCGTATGGCAACCGACTAAAGACCGAATGAAGACCGACCAATAGTCGATGGTAATCCAACTTGGTAGTCGAATGTAATAGAATCCTGAGATTCACGGGATTTGTATCCAATGATCTTCATGGATTTGTTACTTTTTTGGGGCACCTTTTCCATTTTTTCCTATTGTAAATCCTATAAAGAAGGTGTGTTGTAATGTTGTAAAAGATAATCAATGAATCAATCATCGTAGAGGTTGTTGGTCATGTAGATGTAAATCGAATTGGCTACATGGTTGTTCTTGTGTAAGCAAGAGGGTATGATGTCGGTTGTGTCTTAGGTGTGGACCAAGGTTAGACATGTAAACTTTTATTATGAATGAATAAGACAACAAGGAGCAGAATGCTAAAGGAATGTTGGTTTTTCCTATTTGGGTTTCTAGGGTAAAATCTTTGTGTATTGTGTGTGTGCTTTGTCATTTAATTTCTTGTTTAAGATAAATCTTTCTTCCTCTCTTCTGCTAGGTTTAGCGTGGAAGTGTGTCTCATTTCCTAACATGTGGTATCAGAGCTTGGCTTGACAACCTTGAATTTGAGTTAAACCCTAGGTTCAATAAGAGTTGTAAGTTATATATCTTTGAAGAATTGTGTTAAAGAATGGCGAGCAACTCAAGAATAGAGATCGAAAAATTCAATGGCTATAATTTTGAGCTTTGGAAGCTTAAAATTGAATATCTCCTTGTAGATCGAGAACAATGGACAACAGTCTGTTCAAGTACCATGCCTACATGTATGTCAATGGACGAATGGGAGAAACTCGAGAGAAGGGAAAGCAATATGATTCGACTTTGTCTTGCAAATTCGGTATTGTTGAATGTCTCATGCGAAGATTTGACCAAGAAACTCTGGGACAAGTTGGGAAGATTCTACCATTCGAAATCCCTGGTAAACAAGTTGTTTCTCAAAAAAAACTGTATATTCTGAGGATGAGTGATGGAAGTTTGGTGATTGAGAATTCAAATGTGTTTAATACCATTAGAATCTAGTTATCTGTTGTGGATATTAAAATCACTAAGGAGGATAAATGTATTAGCATGTTATGTTCTTTGTCACACTCCTGGGATAGCTTAGTCGTGGCTATAGGGAGTAATGCAACCACATTGGCATTAGAGGATGTGGTTGCATCTCTACTATCAGAAGAAATGGGAAGAAAGAACATGGAAGGATCAACCAAAGATGCTTTAGTGGTGAGAGGTCAACCGGTTGACAGAGTAAAAGGCAAATTATCCAGTAGAAAGTCTAAGTCGAAGGGTAGATCTAACTCCCATGTTTAATCGATGAGAAGATGTTGGAAATGTGGTAAAGTTGGGCATTACAAAAGGGACTGCAAGTCGAAGGCAATGGAATTCAGTACAAGATCCGACGAGAAGCAATCGACTAAGAGAAAGACAACTCCAGATAAGGGAGGTGATGTGTACCTGGCATCAACCAATACACAATCAGATCAAGATGTTTGGTTGATCGACTCAGAATAATGCTATCATATGACACCACATAGAGAATGGTTCAGTGAATATGAACAATGTGAAAGAGGAGAAGAGTTCTTGGGGGGCGACTCAACAACCAAATTTCTCGAATGGGGAAGGGTTTGATTCATACTACGGGATGGGAGGAGTAGAACCCTTCCAGGTGTGTTACACATTCTAGGTTTGGAAAGAAACCTAATACCTGTCAGCAAGATGAGTGATGCAGGGGTTCACATTCTATTTTAGAAGGATTCGTGCAAGATGGCTAGAGGTGCGATGGTCTTAATGAAAGGAGTTCGGATTGGAACCTTATACAAGTTATTGGAGAGTGTCAACTTGACTGGATGCACCAACATCGTTGTTCCTGAAGTCAACTTGACTCGGGCCGAGTTGATCCAAACCAACTCGATAAGTCATCATAAAGTCGACCCGACCATGCTATGGCACTAAAGGACCAGATACATTCGAGAGAAAGGACTTTGAGCTATGCATAACAAAGGTATAGTTGAATACTTTCTTGAATGTAATTTAGAAGTTGACTTTTGTGAACATTGTATATATGGAAAACAAAGTTAGGTGAGGTTCCTATCTGGAGAAACAAGGGAAAATGAGATTCTATAGTTGGTTCATAGTGATGTGTTTGGCCCTATTACAGTGCCTTGACTTGGTGGATCCATGTATTATGTCTCCTTCATAGATGATTTGTCCAGGAAGATATGGATACATTTTTTGAGGAAGAAATCAAAGGTTTTCGAGAAATTCAAAGAGTTTAAATCTCTTGTAAAAAAACAGACAGATAGAAAGATTAAGGTGCTAAGGAATGACAACGGTGGTGAATTCTATGGAAAATAATTTGATCAGTTATGCAAATAGTGTGGCATAGTTTGCCAAAATACCACTCCATATACCCCACAACAAATTGGAGTTGTCGATATAATGAACAGAACATTGATGGACAAGGCAAGGAGCATGCTCAATGGTGTTGGGCTCTCACAAGAATTCTGGGTGGAGGCAGTCAATAGTGAAAAATGTATGGTGAATATGTCTCCTTCATCAGTGCTAATAGACATGACTCCACATGAGGTATGGTTTGGTAAGAAGCCTTTGGTTTCACATCTCAAGGTATTTGGTTGTGATGCATTTGTGGATTTTCCCAAGGAAAAGAGGAGCAAGCTTGATAAGAAGGTAGTCAAATGTATTTTCAATGGACACAAAGAAAGAATGAAATGATATAAGCTCTAGGATCCTGCATCAAGGAAAATAGTGTACAGTCGAGATGTGATCTTTAGAGAAGTCGGAAGTAAGTCTGAGCATGAAGAAATTATTCAGAGCAAGAATAATCTTGAGACAATACAATTTGAACTAAGGAACACAGAAGATGATTCAGATGAGTTGACCGAATCAAAATAAGAGGTGGAACAACCAAACCCGGTTGTAAGGAGGTTAGAAAGAGTAAGAAAACTAGTCGAAAGGTATAGTCTTCCCGACTTTCGTTCCACATTCGTGTTAATTTCCACCGATGATGAGCCCAAGTCGGTTAGCGAGGCAGTCGATTCAGCAGAGGGAAAACTCTGAAAGGACGCCATCGTCGAAGAGATGGAATCCTTGCAAAAGAATGAGACATGGGACTTAGTCAAATTACCTAGTGGAAGAAAATATGTCGGTAGCAAAGGGGTATTCAAGAAGAAGATGAACACAACATATCAAGTCGAGAAATTCAAAGCTCAAATGGTAGCGAAAGGATATTCCCAAGTCGAAGGAATCGACTTCGGTGAGACTTTTTCCCCTGTCGCAGAATTAACTTCCATTAGAGTACTAATGTCTCTGACTGCAACATTTGATTTGGAAATAGAACAGATGGATGTAAAGACAATGTTCCTACATGGGGACCTGGAAGAGGAAATCTACATGAAACGACCTGAAGGATTTGTAGTAAAGGGAAAGAAATATTTGGTGTGCAAACTGAAAAATATCCCTTTATGGTTTAAAGAAATCACCAAGGATGTGGTACCAGAAGTTCGACACATATATCATTAGTTTGGGGTTTGTGAGAAGCAAAGTTGATCTCTACATGTAATACAAAGAAGAAGGTGGGCGTTTCATATATGTAGCATTGTATGTCGACGACATGTTGTTGATTGGAAACAACATGGATGCAATAAAGGAGGTGAAGAAGCAGTTATCCTCCAAGTTTGACATGAAGGATCTCGGTGCAACGAACTTCATTATGGGAATGGAGATCAAGAGAGATCGAGCGGCTAGAAAGCTCTGGTTGAACCAGACAAAGTATATTGAAACAATTTTGAAACGTTTCAACATGCAGGATTGCAAACCTGTGAAGGTGCCAATTCCAGTGGGAGCAAGGCTAACTATTGAACAATGTCCAAAGACACAGGAATAAATAGAGGACATGGCACGTGTTCCCTATGAAAGTGTTGTTGGTAGTCTAATGTATGTGATGGTATGCACTTCACCAGACAATGCCCATGGAGTGAGAATGTTGAGCAAATACATGTCGACACCTAGGAAGGAGCATTGGACAATTGTCAAAAGAGTATTCAGGTATTTGTGTGGCACAAAATATTATGCTATATGCTACCAAGGAAAACCTAGAGGTGACAGTGAATTAAATGTACATGGCTTTTTCGACGTCGACTGGGCTGGAGATATGGATCGACAGAGGTTGACCAGTGGATATGTGTTCAAGATGTTCGATAGAGCAATCAATTGGATGAGTAAGTGACTGACAGTTGAAGCCTTGTCAACAACAGAAGTTGAATACATGGCAACCGCTCATGGAATAAAAGAAGCAGTATGGATGCAAAGGTTGTGTTCAGGAATCGGGTTTGAGCAGAGAGATATGAAGATAGGTTGCGAAAATTAAAGCGCAATATTTCTGGCAAAGAACCCTGCTTATCACTCTAAGACTAAGCACATTGATTTACAATACCATTTTGTGAGAGGCATGGTGGAAAGAAACAAGGTGTTGTTGGAGAAAGTAGGCACATGGGAAAACATAACAGACTCTTTGACCAATTCTGTGAGTGTTGTGAAGATCTCTTGGTGCAGAGAGGCAATGGGAATTTCTACCCTAGGTCCGTGAACAAGAGTTCATAGGTCTCTCGGTTTCAACAAAGAAGACAACAAGTGAGAGAATGTTGGGTTGTTATATTCTTTGCAGTGAAAGTCTAGTCGAGGTGGATCGACTGACAATAGAAGTCGAAGGTTGAGGTGAGTCGACCAGGTAAATTCGAAGTTATTCAACGTGGTAAATACATTGACAACAAGTCAAAGAGGCCGACAGGCGGGCGTGTGGCAACCGACTAAAGACCGAATGAAGGTCGATTGATAGTCGATGGTATTACGACTTGGTAGTCGACTAGAACAAAATCCTGAGATTCACGGTATTTGTAGCCAATGATATATGTGGATCTGTAACCATTTTTGGAAGCCTTTTATTTAAGGTTTTGCATGTTGTAAAGTCTATAAAGAAGGTGTGTTGTAATGTTGTAAAAGCTGATCAATGAATCGATAATCTAGAGGTTGTTGGTCATGTAGATGTAAGCCGAATTGGCTACATGGTTATTCTTGTGTAAGAAAGAGGGTATGGTGTTGATTGTATCTTAGGTGTGGACCAAGGTTATACATGTAACCATTTATTCTGAATGAATAAAACAACAAGGAGAAGAACACTCAAGGAATGTTGGTTTTTCTGGTTTGGGTTTCCAGGGTAAAATCTCTGTGTATTATGTGTGTGCTTTGTCATTTACTTTCTTGTTTAAGATAAATCTTTCTTCCTCTCTTTTGATAGGTTTAGCATGGAACCGTGTCTCATTTCCTAACACCATTATGTAAAATAAAGTTTTACGTCAAAATTTCAAAACAAGTGTGTGTATTCTTTCCACATCGCATCTTCCAACTCTATTTTGGAGCATCGTGACCTTGTTGTCCAGTATAGGCATTGGCTACACCTCAAAGTCTCATTCCAGATTCACCTGAATCAAAGTCTAGTCATGACATAGTTAGGGTCATGTACATACTTTTCAATAATGTCACATGAAATACATTATGCACTTTCAACCAGTTCTATTCTATTCAATATCTCAAATGGACCATAGTATCTAGTTACTAGCTTGGTGTAGCTTCCCAATTTCAAAGAACTTCTCTTCGGTTTCACTTTCAAAAATAGATGCTCTCCCACTTTGAATTATTTTGGTGTCCCATCTTTATCCACACAACTCTTCTGCTTGTCCCGTGCTGCCTTTAAATTCTGCTTGATCTTCATTATTTTCTCTTCCATTTATCTGAGCAACTATGGTCCAAGTACTATTCTGTTTGCTAGATTATCCCAACTAATTGGTGTATTACACTTTTTTCCACATAAAACTTTAAATGGGATCATCTTTAACGAAGCTTGATATCCATTATTGTAGGGAAATTCTACTAAATGCAAGTAGTCTTCCCACTTGGATGGTTTATCCATCACATACATTCTCAACATGTCTTTAATCACTTAATTAACTTTCTTTGTCTAGCCATCTATTTGTGGATGATAGGATATACTAAAATTCATATTTGTACCAAAACCCTTGAACAATCCCTTCCAAACGTTGGAAGTAAACTTTGGATTTTGGTCTAACACAATTGCCTTAGGTACTCCATGCAACCTAACAATTTTTTTCATATAAATTCTTGCTATATTAACTACCTTATAACCCAATTTAACTGGAATAAAGTGAGCAACTTTTGTTAATTTATCCATTATTGTATTTATTTAATCATGTTGCCTCACTATCTTGGGCAACTTATTCATAAATTCAATGGTTACCACTTCTCATTTCCACTCTAGAATTGGCAATGGTTGTAGCAAACATGTTGGATATCTATGTTAACCTCTTTGACATTCCATACACTTAACTATATAATCAACAATAACCTTTTTCATTCTTGGCCAAAAGTATTGGCTTCTTACTATTGCAATAGTCTTTTGGTAACTAGGATGTCCAACATATGGAACATTGTGCATTACTTTTAGTACCAACTTCCCTAATTCATGATAATTAGGAACATACACTCTATTTTTATACATAACTATCTCATCTTCCTCCAACCTATACTCTTCATATTTATGTTGTATATTTTCTTGATGTAGTCCTTCCTTTACCTATAAGTAATGCTCATTTGAAATAAGAGCTTCCAAAATTTTGTTTTGCACATGCTAATGACTATAGCATGCATTGCATGTATTAATCTTCTACTTGGTGCATAAAAAAACTTGTTCGCTTTTCCTTTGATATGTTTAATCTCAAAATCGTATTCATTAAAAAATTCCAACCATCTTGTTTTCCTAGCATTTAAAGTTTGTTGTTCAAGTAAATATTTCAAACCACTATGGTCTATCCTTAACTCAGATTTTCTCCCCATTAAGTAATATCTTTGCATTTTCAATGCATGAACTATGACAACAAGCTCTAAGTCATGTGTGGCATGATTTTTCTCATTTTCTTTAATCTTTTTGCACTCATAACAAATCACATGTCCATTCTGAGTAAGGACTCCACAAAGTCCCTCTTTGCAGGCATAGGTACACACCACAAAATCTTTATTTGCATCAATGATCTTCAAAATGGGTGCACTAGTAAGAAATTCCTTTAACAACTTGAAAATTTCTTCACAGTTTGCCGTCCATTCAAATTTAATACCCTTATTTTGTAAATATGTAATATCATGAGCAACATTGGACAATTGCTCTATGAATCTCCTATAGTAGCGAATAAACCCCACGAATGACCTTACCTTTGTTATCTTCTTAGGTGTCAACCATCCTTTAATGGCTTCAATCTTCTCTGGATCCATTGTTATTCCTTTCTCTAAGATGATATGTCGCAAGTAATGAATCTGCTTATCATAAAAATAACACTTGCTTAACTTGGCACATAATTAATGCTCTCTTAGCACATGTAGTACCAACCTCAAGTGTTGTTCATATTCTTCCTTTGACTTGGAAGAAACAAGAATATCATCTAGGAATATAATGACAATCTTATATAGGTAATTTCTAAATATATCATTCATTAAGCACATGAAGGTAGTTGGTGCATTTGTCAATCCAAGTGTCACCACTAGAAATTCATAGTGTCCATACTTAGTTCTGAAAGTTGTCTTGTTGGTGTCTTCATCCTTTGTCCTTACTCGATGGTATCATGATCTCATGTCTATATTTGAGAAGATCTTTGCTCTTCTTACCCAATCAAACAAGTCATCAATTTTGGGTAGAGGATGTTTCTTCCTCACAACAACTTTGTTTAGTTATGTAAATCAATGCATAGTCTCAATGTTCCATCTTTCTTTTTCACAAAGATAACTGGTGATCCCTAAGGTGATACACTTGGGCATACATGCCCCTTCTTTAATAATTCTTCTAACAAAATTTATAGCTCCTTCAATTCTGGTGTACTCATTCTATATGGAGTCTTTGATATTGGTACAACTCCAGGCATTAAATCAATAGAGAAATCTATATCTCTTTTTGGTAGTAATCTCGGTATCTCTTCAAACACATGTGCAAATTCTCGTAACACTGGAAATTCTTCAAGACTTGGGATTTTTCACTTGGTTGACTCTTCCACGTGAGTTTCATACAATTGACATCCTTTCTTAAAGCATCTCTTCGACTATAAGGATGATATCTTCCTTATAGATATAGGTCTGGAAATTCCTTTCACTAACCTCTTCTTTCCTTCTTCATCAAGACAAGCAAAAGTCTTGTTATGGAAATCTAGAACAACATGGTGCACATAAAACCAATCCATTCAAATGAGGACATCGTATGAGCCAAGAGATATGATGTCCATATCCACAATTGTGTTGATGTCATTCATATCTAATGGACAACCTTTAATAATCTCATTAATTTTCTTTTTGGCTCAAATAGTTAATCGAACCAACCATGACTTCTCATGTTTATTTATTTTCAATTGAAATATTTCAACCAAATTAGGAGTAGTATAAATATGACTTGCTCTCGAATCATTTAAAATGGAAATAGGCTAATTTGCAAGCTTACCTTCAACCTTAATCATGTTTGACTAATGGTCTACTTGTCAATTTTCTAGGGCTACATATATTCTTGGGATGTTTCTACCCACATATTCCATTGTACCGGCCTCCTATATGTTGTTGAAAGTTCCAATTATGTCTCCCTTATGAGGAAAACCTTTTTACAAATGATATTCTTTACATCCCCAACATTTGATTGGTCACCTTGCCCTTTTCCCCAGGGATTTTTTCCATTTTGGATTCACTATGAACGGGCTAACTTTGTTGATATGCATTGTGTTATTATCTATTGCCTTGATAATGATAAAAAAAATCAATGAATAACAATCCACTTCGAGGGGGTAGCCTCCTTCTACAATATATTCCATGTGCAAGAAAAGATAAGGTGATCCTAAGACTAGGTCTCCTTGGTATACGTATAGGAGACAAAGGATACAGTTATAATGAAAGGGTACAATGAAGGGTTCTAGCCGACCTACTAATATAACACTAGAAATGTAATAATTCAATATCTAGGGCCTGATAAGAGGTTTTATACTTAACATGGGGCTTTTTCTAGGGATAAACATACCCCTCCCCTTCAAACAAGTGTTGTCCTCGACACTTAACTAATTGTGGGTGTTTTTGCATGAAGAACTCATCTTCCCATGTTGTCTCTTCCACTGGTAGGTTCTTCCATTTGATGAGGTACTCAGTAAGTGTTTGATTCTCATCTGCGTAATCCTTCTTTTAGGGATTGTTTTTGGTTCTAGTATGACTTTCCATTCTTCATTAATCTCTGGTAAAATAGTTTGAACTGGGATCTTGCTGTTGATTACCTTCTTTAATCAAGAAACATGGAAGACTGGATGTATATGTGAAGATGGAGACAACTCCAATTTGTAAGCCATACTTCCAATCCTTTGCAAAACTTTACAGAGGCCATAATATTTGGGTGATAATTTATTGTTCTTCTTTTCTTGCTTAAGTGACATATGTTTATATGGTTGTATCCTCAGAAATACCCAATCCCCCACTTCAAATTCCCTTTCACAGCAATTTTTTACATGCTTGTTGTTTCATCCTGTTTTATGTCATAACCAAGTTGTCCTTCAATAGTTTGAGAACCTATTATTGATGCCCTATGTGGTCCTCCACTGCTTGAACCTTTGTAGTCCCTTTCAAGTGTGATGTGATGGATGGAGGATGATATCCATAAAGTGTTCGAAATGGGGACATATTTGATGAGGTATGGAAAGATGTGTTATACCACCATTATGCCATTGTGTTTGTTTAACAGATGCAAAGCAATAAAGATACCCTTCTAGACATTTATTCGCAATTTTAGTTTTCCCATCAGATTGAGGATGGAAATTTGAGCCATGAGCCAATTGAGTACCCAAACAAGAAAAAAATTCAGTCCAAATTTTTTTAGTGAAAATTGGATCTCTGTCCCTTACAATAATCTTGGGGGCTCCATGTAGCTTTTGAATTGTTTCCATGAATGTTGTGCCTATTGTACTTTCTTTAAAGGGATGATAAAGAGAGAAAAAATGGGCATACTTTGTCAATCGATGCACTACTACCATGACGATAGTATTTTCTTTAGATTTGGGTAAACCTATAATATAATCAATTGAAACTTCTTCCCAACATTGGCTCGGTGTAGCTAATGGTTGTAGGAGACCTGGCGTCTTGATTATCTCTCCCTTATTTTGTTGGCAAACCACACATTCAGACACAAACTTTTGAACATCATTTTTAAGAAGTTCCAGAAA
>JZKD02S1618330.1:141105-166755 GCA_000966675.3 Picea glauca
GTGAAAATACCAAGATGACTCACTTGAAGCAACAAAACTCTGGGATCGATGCTCTGATACCAAATGTTATGACCCAACGCCTTGAGAATGATAAAAAAATCAATGAATACCAATCTGCTTCTAGGGGGAAACCTCCTTTTACAATATATTCAATGTACAAGATGAGATACGATGATTATAAGACCATGTCTCCTTGGATATATATAAGAGACAAAGGGTATACTTATAATGAAAGGGTACAATGAAGGGTTTTAGCCGAACTACTAATATAACACTAGAAATGTAATAATTCAATCTCTAGGGCCTGATAAGGGGTTTAATACTTAACATGTGGCTTTGTCTAGGGCTTAACATACAACCTGAGGGAATGCAGTGCAAAGAAGGGGGTACACTTCCTTGGGTTGTGTAGGTTGTGGGAAAGAGAGTCCGTTGGTTGGAATTGTTGTGGGAATCAACAAATTGTGAAAGTGGTTGAAACTGGGATTCCTGGAGCCACATGATCTCCAAAACTTCCYRGTCGRTCTATGTTGGAGCYCTGAAGGGAAGTGGTACAACTTGAGGGACTRCRGTGCARATAAAGGGGTACACTTCCTTGGGCTGTGCAAACCGATGGGAAAGAGAGATTGTCGGTTGGAATTGCTGCAAGAATTATAAATTGTAATATCATTATGTATGTTTTCAGGCCAGAGTGCTTATGTGTCTATGGTTTTGGGGCCGTAGTACCTATGTATATATGTTTGGGCTCGAATGCATGTGTGATATTAGGCCAGCGAGCTTATATGTTGATTAAAGTCCAGAGAGCCTAACATTGTAGAATGTGTGTACACGTGTAGGGTGGTGTGCATTGAGGACAAAACAAAATTGCAACGTCCCCAGTTTTAGTCCCCGCAAATTATAATGTAATTATATAAATGTGATTTAGGTTGGTGAGTCGATATTTTGGAGCAAAGAGCCCATATTGATTAATATGGACGAGGGCCAAACTATGTAAATGGTACATTGAAATAATTAATGAAATAATAATCACTGGTTGCAATACGAGAGGGATGATAATGATGAGGGGGATATGATTCCACAAGAGAGGGGGCTAAACGAGGATCCAAGGGGAAACCCATGTTATTATCCTAAGTTAATATATCTTTACCTTTTATTTTCCCCCTTGAGTGTATGAGAGATTGATCATTGAATACATGTAAGAGGGTGGGTGTGAGAAGTCACATCCCTTGGTTATTGAGAGCATGGGACTGAAGTACAATCAACATTGGGGAGTCGAGAGTCATCTTGCTTGCTTTTGCTTAGGCAAAATGGAAATTCGTATGGAAAAATAAGAGAGTTTTTACATGTTATTTTTTTGGGCAACAAGAGGGGAGTTGAGTGTTGGAAAGAGAACCAGACATGTTGTGCTTGATGGAAGCCATTATTGGGTTGTGTTTATGTTGGATTTGTGGTATGTGTGCCTATAAAAGCAGGTTGTGTGTGTTGGGTATGTGTTATATTCTTTGCACGATTAGACGTAGTGTCTGCTATGTTGCGTCGAAAGTGCAGGGGGGTTTGAGGGGGGGCAGTGCCCTCGAGATTTTTTTTTGCCTCGAGAAACGTGTCGCATTTGCCTTGTTTTTCATGTCGCCTCGATTTTTGTGTCCATGGTTGGGAATTTTTTTGGCAAATGGTTTTGTCGATGTTTTTCTATTTTCGGTTAAGGTAATAGGGTTGTTCACTAATCCAGGTCATTGGGTTAGGGTTTTGGATGTCGTTGGCTCCTATATGTATATTGTATTGTAAACAATGTATCACTATGAATGAATATAGAATATGTTGGTTTCCCGGTTTGGGTTTCCAAGGGAAAAATCTCTGTGTAATGTGTGTACTTGTCATTGTATCCTTTCGGTTCTTTTATTGAAAATCTATTTGCAGTAAAATATTGTACAAGGTTAAACTCTACATTTGGTATCAGATCTTTGTTGGCTTCAGGGGGACGCCTTTGTGGTCAAGGGTTTGGCTTGGGACTGTGATAAACCTAGTTACAGTGGGAGATTTGTGGTATTGATTTTTTCAGGTGAAAAGAAATGGTGAGCAGTTCACAAATGGAGATCGAGAAGTTTAATGGGCAAAGTTTTGAGCTGTGGAAGCTCAAGATGGAAGATCTGTTGATGGATAGAGATCCGTGGATCGCGGTGGATCCAGGTAATACACCTATAGGAACTTCAGAAGATGACTGGAAAAAGTTGGATCAAAAGGCGAAGAGCACAATCCGATTATGTCTCTCAGATTCCATATTACTGAATGTGTCAGAGGAAGCTACAACCAAAGATTTATGGGATAAGTTGGGGAAGTTGTATCAATCTAAGTCCCTAGTAAATAAACTATTCCTGAGAAAGAAGTTGTATAACCTGAGGATGAGAGATGGAGATTCGGTGGCAGAGCATTTGAACGCCTTCAATACCGTGTTAAGTTAGCTAGTATCTATTGAGGTTAAAATTTAAGATGAAGATAAGTGTATCAGTTTACGATGCTCTTTACCAGACTCGTGGGATAATCTAGTTTTGGCCTTAGGTAGTAATACAACTGCCTTGAAGTTTGATGAAGTGGTATCATCCTTGTTGTTGGAGGAGATGAGACAGAAGAACATGGAAGGACAAAGCACAGATGCATTATTTGCAAGAGGATGCTCCCAGGAAAGAAATAGATCCAAGTCCTCAAGTGGGAGATCTAAGTCTAAGGGAATATCTAAGTCTACCAGAAATTTTGTAAAGGTATGTTGGAGATGTGTAAAAGAAGGGCACTACAAGAAGCAGTGTAGATCCAAAGTTGAGAAAAAGAAGGGATCTGAAGAATCTCCTTCTACATAAGAAAAGACCCTTAAGGAAGAAGGAGGGGATGTGTACTTGTCTTCTTCAAGCACACATGTAGATCATGAGGCATGGTTGGTTGAATCAGGTGCATCCTTTCATATGACTCCCCACAGGGAGTGGTTCTGTGAATATGAAAGGTTTGATGGAGGTAATGTTTTCTTGGGTGATGACTCGACAACCAAAATCTTAGGTTGAGGAAAAGTCAAGTTAAGGCTCATAGATGGAAGGATTAGAACACTACCTTGTGTTTTGAACATCCCAGAATATGCCATAAATTTGATTTATGTAAGCAAAATCGACGATGCAGGGGTAAAAACAATATTTGAAAAGGAAACCTGCAAGATGGTTCGAGAAGCAATGGTGTTGTTGAAGGGAGTTTGGTTTGGAACTTTGTATAAGCTGCAAGGAAGCACTATTAGTGATGGGTGTAATAGTTCCAATGTTCCTAATATTAGAGTTGAAGAAGAAAGAACTCCTATAGTCTCTGGAGAAAAGGTTATGTTGTGGCATCAAAGACTGGGGCATATCGGAGAGAAGGGTCTTCGACTACTACACTGTAGAGGTATTGTTGAAGGTATGTCTAACTTCTCTCAGGATTTTGATTTCTGTGAACATTGTGTATATGGGAAGCAGAATTGGGTAAGATTCTAGTTTGGTGAAACAAGGGCAAAAGGAATTTTACAACTAGTTCACAATGATGTGTTTGGACTTGTGTCGATTCCATCATTGGGAAAATCTGTGTACTATGTTTCATTTATAGATGAATTCTCGAGGAATACTTGGATATATTTCTTCAGGAAGAAATCTGAAATCTTTGATAGGTTTAAAGAGTTTAAGGTTCTTGTTGAGAATCAAACAAAGAAAATAATTAATGTGTTGAGGACAGATAACGGCAGAGAGTTTTGCGGGAATGAATTTGAAGAATTATGTAAGAAGTGTGGTATAGCAAGGCATAAGACTACTCCATATACACCTCAACAAAATGAAGTTGCAGAAATGATGAATAGGACGTTGATGGAAAAAGCAAGGTGCATGCTCAGTGGTGTCAAGTTAGGGAAAGAATTATGGGCAGAGGCAGTGGGTACTGCAAGTTACCTGGTCAACAGATCACCCTCATCAACACTGGATGACAAGACTCCACAAGAGGTATGGATTGGTAAGAAACCTTATCTCACACATCTCAAGGTATTTAGCTGCGAGGCCCATGTTCATGTTCCAAAGGGAAACAAGAGTAAGTTAGATAAGAAGGATGAAAAGTGTATCTTTCTTGGGTATAAAGATGGTCTCAAAGGTTATAAGCTTTGGAACCTAGAAACTAAGAAGGTTGTGTATAGTCGAGATGTGGTATTTAGAGAAATGAAGGATGTTGTTAAACAAGAAATCCTACCAAGTAAGGAAGAACCAGAGAAAATAGAGTTTGATTTAAAGGATGATGAATCAGAGTCTACATAAGAACAAGAATCAAAAGAAGAAGATCCTCATACTTCGGTATTGAGGAGATTGGTTCGAAAAAGAAGGCTATCGGAGAGGTATACT
The DNA here is from genome assembly GCA_000966675.3 of Picea glauca. Taxonomy (NCBI): domain Eukaryota; kingdom Viridiplantae; phylum Streptophyta; class Pinopsida; order Pinales; family Pinaceae; genus Picea; species Picea glauca. The sequence goes on from JZKD02S1618330.1 coordinate 145,494, forward strand.
CCATCTAATTTCCATTCAAATTTTCCTTTGTCTATTGCTGATGATGATCCTAGAACTATCAAGGAGGCAGTGGATTCAGAGGATGGAAAACTCTGGAAAAAGGCCATGGATGAAGAAATGGCATCCTTGGATAAGAATGAGGCTTGGGATCTAGTGGAGCTACCTACTGGAAGAAAGCCCATTGGCAGCAAATGGGTATTTAAAAAGAAGTTGAATGCAAAAGGAAAAGTGGAGAAATACAAAGCTTGGTCAGTAGCAAAGGGTTATTCCCAAGTTGACGTAATTGATTTTGATGGATATGAAGACATCATTCCTACATGGGGATCTGGAAGAATAAATCTATATCAAACAACCAAAAGGCTTTGTTGTGAAGGGAAAGAAGGAGCTGGTATGCAAGCTGAAAAAGTCCCTATATGGTTTAAAACAATCACCAAGGATGTGGTATCAAAAATTTGATATGTATATGCTGGGACTTGGCTTCACAAGAAGCAAAGAGGATCACTGTTTGTATTTTAAATTAACTGGTGATCATTTGATTTATTTGGTCTTGTATGTGGATGACATGTTGCTGGTAGGAAACACCAAGGAGATTATCCAAGATGTGAAAACTCAGTTGTCCTCTAAATTTGACATGAAGGATCTGAGTGCTTCAAATTTCATTTTGGGCATGGAAATCAAAAGAGATCAGAAAAAGAGGAAACTCTGGTTAAATCAGAGAAAATATGTCAAGAGAATATTGCAAAGGTTTAATATGCAATCGGTCAAAGTCCCTATTCCTGTTGGTGTAAAGTTACATGTGGATTAGTGTCCCAAGACACATGAAGAGGAAGAGGACATGTCTCGTGTTCCATATGCGAGTGCAGTTGGTAGTTTGATGTATGCAATGGTGTGTACTAGACCGGACATTGCACATGTAGTGGGAGTTTTGAGTAGGTATATGTCAAAACCAGGGAAGGAGCATTGGACAGTAGTAAAAAGGGTTTTCAGGTATTTGCGTGGCACTGCTAGCTATGGATTGTGCTACCAAGGAAGACCAGGAATGGACAGAGTGTTGGACTTACATGGCTTTGTGGATGCAGACTGGGCTGGAGATCTGGATCGTAAGAGATCTACAAGCAGGTATGTGTTTAACCTGTTTGGAGGAGCAATCAATTGGATGAACAAAAGATAGGTTGTAGTGGCACTTTCAACTACAAAATTTGAATACATGGTAGTCACTCATGCAAGTAAGAAAGCAGTATGGTTACAAAGATTGTGTTCAAGTATTGGGTTGGTACAACAAGTTGTAAGGATAGATTGTGACAATCAGAGTGCGATTTTCCTAGCGAAGAACCCGACTTATCATTAAAAGACAAAGCATATTGATATTCAATATCACTTTGTGAGAGACATGGTTGAAGAAAATAAAGTGTTGTTGATGAAGGTGGACACTTTGAAGAATGTTGCAGATTCATTAACAAAATCTGTGAGAACTGAGAAGTTCTCTTGGTTTGGAGGATCCATGGGCATTGTTGCCCTGGATTGTTGACTATGTGACCCTGTAACCCCCTGTATTCAAAGAAAACAACAAGTGGGAGAATGTTGGGTATGTGTTATATTCTTTGCACAACTAGTCTTAATGTCTGCTACGTTGCGTTGGGCGCGTAGGGGTTTGGGGGTAGCGCCCCCGAGATTTTTTTTCGCCTCGGGAAACGTGTCACTTTTTTGTCTTATTTTTTGAGTTGCCTCGATTTTCGTGTCCATTGTTGGATTTTTTTTGGCACATGGTTTTTTCCGATGGTTTTCTATTTCTGGTTAAGGAATTAGGGTTGTTGACTAATCCAAGACATTGGGTTAGGGTTTTGGATGCCGGTGGCTCCTATATGTATATTGTATTGTAAACAATGTATCACTATGAATGAATATAGAATATGTTGGTTTTCCCGGTTTGGGTTTCCAAGGGAAAAATCTCTGTGTAATGTGTGTACTTGCCATTGTTTCTTTCTGTTCTTTTATTGAAAATCTATTTGCAGTAAAATATTGTACACGGTTAAAATCTACAATGTACCTATGGAGCATTTTCCTATTGAGGAAATGACTCAAGATCCTCGTGAAAATTGTTGTGAACACTCCTGGAGCAGCGAAGAGTTCATGGAGTCTCCAGTTGTGAGATTCCTGACCAACCGAGTGCACTAGAACCCTAGAGGGAAGTGAGAAGGCTTGAGAGATTGTGTGCAATGAAGGGGGATCCCATTCCTTGGGTTGTGCATGTTATGGTGAAGATAGTTGGTGGATTGGATTTTTTTTTGGAGTAGAACCTGGGTTTTGGGCTACTAAATGTAGAGAGTGTACAACCAAGAGGGACAAATCTCCTTGTGGACTCATGGCCTCATCTCGGGGGTGGCTTGTTGTTGAGAGAAATTGAGCAACAAGTTTATGGTTGGGAGGAACATTCTTCGTACACAACCAATTGGTTATTTTATAAACATATAAGTTTTATGTTATGTTTATTGTGTTAATTATGTTATGTAAATGAATATCTGAATGTTGTGTTTATTGTTTTGCTTCAACAATTGCATTCATGGGGTTTTATTATGTTGTTAGATGCATGCTAAATTATGAGCATGTCGCCCCTTGGTTCATTTTATATGTATGGGGCATTTTTAAATTTCGTGTTAGTAGGCGGGTATGTTATAATTGTTAAGAAATACATGAGCATCTTCTTGATTTACACAATATTACAAATTTCCTTTCCCAATTAGTCAACTCTAAGTCTCCAATTTTGATAGGCCATGGCCTAATCTATTATTAGTGCTCAAGACCAAAAGCAAATAAGTCTAGGTTGCTTTTATCATGTTGGTTAATTTTAGGGTTCATTTGATTAGTTTGGTGTGAAATGTATGTGCTTGATGTGTGAATTGCACTGAATAAATGTTGTAATGAAAGATTAAAAGAGAGAAATGCTTGGAAATGTCAGAGTTTGCTTTTTTTTTTTCCTTACTTTCTTCTGGGTAGTTTTTAGAAATAAATAGACAATAGGTAGCATAGGCAACATAGTACAATTCACTCCAAAAACTATAAATTTTGAAAACAAATCCTTATTTTTTTCACTTATAAAGTAAGTTGCTCGTATGTCTTCTCAAAGGGACCTTCACACAAGTTAGCCTGGGTGTAGGTTTACTTCACTACAATTGTGCATGGTGCACACGAAAGGAAAAAAACAAGCACACACACACAGGTAAATACGCCCCGCTCTCGAGAAAATAAAATAAAACAGAAGGAACATGGGTATAAAGTTGTGTTATTGTGGATCTTGAATGGATAGAGATGGTAAATAGAAAACCAAAGAACATATATCACAAGAAAATCCTAAAACCAATCTATATGTGAGTTTTAAAGTCAAAGAAAACTCCTCCCAATTGGAGTCACCATTTCATTGAAATTATTTTTTTATTCTTTAATTTTAATTAGTTCGTACGGCTACTCGATCCCCACTGGTTGATTAGAGACCTAGTGTCATAAAATATGTTTTACTCTACTATATCAAACAAGTAAGAAAGAAAACTAAGGTTTTGAGAGATAAGGAGAGAGATCAACCCATTAATCCCATGCTTCTTGTTGGATCTTCCAAGGTTGAATGGATGAGTAAGAAGAAGAGGTCATATCTCCACAAATCCCGTGTACAATACAAGCAAAACACCTTTCACACGATACAAGTTGCAGGACCCTATATTTAACTCATTAAACAAAGTAAAACCCCTTGTGATCTACTCACAAAATTAAATGAAATAAAAACACATGCATTCAAACAACAACATTAAATCAACAAAAGTAAATAGGGAGAGATAAATCATATTTTATTAACAAAAAGGAAAAGATACATCAATAAGATTCATAAATAAGAAGTGATGTGATATACCAAGTCAAGTCCCTTCTTCTTGTAGTTGGATCCTCTTCAAAGCTCTGTTATGTCTAATAGTCCTTAATATCTCATTAATCCTCTTCTTTTCAAGATTCCATAAGCAATTTTGGACTAATAATTTTTTTTATGTAAATGTGACAACCTTCTTAATGTCAAAAAAAGAATCATAGTGGCTATTATCCAAGATCAATCTCAATAATGCAAAGGACACACCATAATAAGCTTGATACATACATGATCATAAGCTTGATCAATCTCAATAATGCAAAGGACACACCATAATAAGCTTGATACATACATGATCAAAAGATATGAATACCATGTGAAGGATGCTTTTTATAGCTTTTTTTTAACCCTTCCAAAGGTTTTTACTTGAAAAATAGATATGCTCTCGTGAATAATCTTAAGATATACGTGCACTGGGCACAATAACTATGGTTAAGATAAACAAAATAAACTAGGAGGGTGCATTGATCAAGTTTGACATTGATTGAGGAATGCACGTGGCTATTGGCTAATTTTGCATGCTTTGGGTGCAACTATCAATCAAATATCTACAACCATCACCTAACGTAGAGAATTTTGACCATTTTCCCAAAGTTCTTGGAAAAATTAAGGCTCTTCCCAAAAATTAAACCACGTAAACTTGCATTTCGGGGTTAAGACTACTTGGTACGTGCAAGAGGAAGTCATCCAATGACAATAATTATATGTAGCTTGCCTATAATTTCCTTAACCAAGTCACGAGGAATCTATATCCTACTTTATATATACTTCATAATCATTAGTGGTTTGAGGTAGACATATGAGGATTAAGCACTCCACATCACCTCCCAAGATAATAACTACATGCTCTCAGTACTACAATGCCAAAAAACGACTCCTCAAAACTCAATTAGCATTCCACTAAATAAGAGCAAAAGGTAAAGTTTAGAGAGGAATGCCCCCTAAATATTGCCATTAAATTTTTACACATATACAAGGTAACTAAGAGGCTATACAAAATCAACAAAGTCAATCTAAACTATTAATAATACATAATTAAATTCATGAAAATAATGATGAACCTACCATAACACATACTATATGTAACATGCCCAACTCCCTTGCTGGGCATGTTACGATTAAAATCGATTATCATACTGATTCAAATGCGGAAATATAAACATCATGACATACACGCTTATGCTACTACCATTAGTAATTAAAAACATGAATTCAAATGGTTTAAACATGCGCTACAATAACTTAACATAGACTTCAACATTAATACACACAACATACATAGTAAATGCATCGTTTATCCACATCATTAAACATTAAATAACACAGTGATCAAAACACNAATTGTTAAGAAATACATGAGCATCTTCTTGATTTACACAATATTACAAATTTCCTTTCCCAATTAGTCAACTCTAAGTCTCCAATTTTGATAGGCCATGGCCTAATCTATTATTGGTGTTCAAGACCAAAAGCAAATAAGTACAGGTTGCTTTTATCATGTTGGTTAATTTTAGGGTTCATTTGATTAGTTTGGTGTGGAATGTATGTGCTTTATGTGTGAATTGCACTGAATAAATGTTGTAATGAAAGATTAAAAGAGAGAAATGCTTGGAAATGTGAGAGTTTTTTTTTCCCTTACTTTCTTCTGGGTAGTTTTTAGAAATAAATAGACAATAGGTAGCATAGGCAACATAGTACAATTCACTCCAAAAACTAGAAATTTTGAAAACAAATCCTTTTTTTTTTTTTTTCACTTATAAAGTAAGTTGCTCGTATGTCTTCTCAAAGGGACCTTCACACAAGTTAGCCTGGGTGTAGGTTTACTTCACTACAATTGTGCATGGTGCATGGGAAAGGAAAAAAACAAGCACACACACACACACACACACACACACACACACAGGTAAACACACCCCGCTCTCGAGAAAATAAAATAAAATGGAAGGAACATGGGTATAAAGTTGTGTTATTGTGGATCTTGAATGGATAGAGATGGTAAATAGAAAACCAAAGAACATATATCACAAGAAAATCCTAAAACCAATATATATATGAGTTTTAAAGTCAAAGAAAGCTCCTCCCAATTGGAGTCACCATTTCATTGAAATTATTTTTTTATTCTTTAATTTTAATTAGTTCGTACGACTACTCGATCCCCACTGGTTGATCAGAGGCCTAGTGTCATAAAATATGTTTTACTCTACTATATCAAACAAGAAAGAAAGAAAACTAAGGTTTTGAGAGATAAAGAGAGAGATCAACCCATTAATCCCATGCTTCTTGTTGGATCTTCCAAGGTTGAATGGATGAGTAAGAAGAGGAGGTCATATCTCCACAAATCCCGTGTACAATACAAGCAAAACACCTTTCACACAATACAAGTTGCAGGACCCTATATTTAACTCATTAAACAAAGTAAAATCCCTTGTGATCCACTCACAAAATTAAATGAAATAAAAGCACATGCATTCAAACAACAACATTAAATCAACAAAAGTAAATAAGGGGAGATAGATCAGATTTTATTAACAACAAGGAAAAGATACATCAATAAGATTCATAAATAAGAAGTGATGTGATATACCAAGTCCCTTCTTCTTATAGTTGGATCCTCTTCAAAGCTCTGTTATGTCTAATGGTCCTTAATATCTCATTAATCCTCTTCTTTTCAAGATTCCATAAGCAATTTTGGACTAATAAAAATAATTATGTAAATGTGACAACCTTCTTAATGTCAAAAAGAGAATCATAGTAGCTATTATCCAAGATCAATCTCAATAATGCAAAGGACACACCATAATAAGCTTGATACATACATGATCAAAAGATACGAATTCCATGTGAAGGATGTTTTTTATAGCTTTTTTTTTAACCCTTCCAAAGGTTTTTACTTGAAAAATAGATATGCTCTCGTGAATAATCTTAAGATATACGTGCACTGGGCACAATAACTATGGTTAAGATAGACAAAATAAACTCAGGAGGGTGCATTGATCAAGTTTGACATTGATTGAGGAATGCACGTGGCTATTGGCTAATTTTGCATGCTTTGGGTGCAACTATCAATCAAATATCTACAACCATCACCTAACGTAGAGAATTTTGACCATTTTCCCAAAGTTCTTGGAAAAATTAAGGCTCTTCCCAAAAATTAAACCACGTAAACTTGCATTTCGGGGTTAAGACTACTTGGTACGTGCAAGAGGAAGTCATCCAATGACAATAATTATATGTAGCTTGCCTATAATTTCCTTAACCAAGTCACGAGGAATCTATATCCTACTTTATATATACTTCATAATCATTAGTGGTTTGAGGTAGACATATGAGGATTAAGCACTCCACATCACCTCCCAAGATAATAACTACATGCTCTCAGTACTACAATGCCAAAAAACGACTCCTCAAAACTCAATTAGCATTCCACTAAATAAGAGCAAAAGGTAAAGTTTAGAGAGGAATGCCCCCTAAATATTGCCATTAAATTTTTACACATATACAAGGTAACTAAGAGGCTATACAAAATCAACAAAGTCAATCTAAACTATTAATAATACATAATTAAATTCATGAAAATAATGATGAACCTACCATAACACATACTATATGTAACATGCCCAACTCCCTTGCTGGGCATGTTACGATTAAAATCGATTATCATACTGATTCAAATGCGGAAATATAAACATCATGACATACACGCTTATGCTACTACCATTAGTAATTAAAAACATGAATTCAAATGGTTTAAACATGCGCTACAATAACTTAACATAGACTTCAACATTAATACACACAACATACATAGTAAATGCATCGTTTATCCACATCATTAAACATTAAATAACACAGTGATCAAAACACTTATCTTTTAAAAACCTCTTACACAACTGACTATAGACGAAGGACATTCCTCCCAACCGTAGGCTCTATTGCACCATTTCTCTTTGCAATAAGCCACCCTTGAGCTGGGCTATGAGTCCACGAGGATAAACATAATCCTATGGGTGTCTACAGTCCACTTTAACAACTCAAAACTCACTAAAACACAGTGACACAATTCCTACATCAATCCCAATCGCCCAACTCTCTTCCCCATTAGTCTGCACAACCCAAGGGATGAGATTTCCTTCTATGCACCACAATTCCTTAGACAATATCCATCCCCTCCATGGCTCCAATATAAACCGACCAAGAATATCTCTATTGGGGGCTTTAGGAAATCAAACTACAACATGAGTGCTCACACAACATATACAATTGCTTTTTGGGTAATTTCTCACCAGAAATCACTCACAGGCATACCAACCTCCTTCTCAACACAATTACCAGCTTTAGCAAACTATCTTTAATACCCACTATGGTTGGCCACTCTTTCACCGCACTTAGCTCTCTTTTCCTCACTTCCCACCACTGTAAAAACTGTTCTTCCTTACTACTCGAAAATCCTCTTCTCCTATGCTTTCTTGACTCTTACTTTTCCCCAAAGAATGATTATACTCAACCCATGTTGTCATAACTGAGGGTTGACTTCCTCACCCAACCTCTTACATGAATTCAATGACTGAGTGTTTAATAAATTAAAGGGATAAATGGTTAAATGACAAACTCATTAATGGAGATGGCTTAAGACTTAAAGCACATGGAAACCCCTCAAAACCCCCATTGAGCCCCCTCTCTCATGGAATCATAGCCCCCCCATTACTCTGGTCCTTACCCGTATACAATCGGTGATGTATTTCATTTTATTATTTTCAATGTACAATGTTTACATATTACATAGCTTGGCCTACGACCATTCATAATACTTACAAATAGACAATGCTATATTGGGGGTCGAAACTGGGGTGTTAGACTAGAAGTGACTCCTTACATGCACATTAGCTATGTACCAAATTCATTTTATATATTAATTAATGACTAGTGACAACCCCTCCAAAGTGCGTCCTCAAGTAGTGAAAACAAAACAAGGAGTGCATCATGTAATAATTATAACATATTTAAGCATTATATATCACATTATGTGTTTATGCAATTTGTTTTTTTAAACCAAAAAATTGTGTGAAGCTAGTATCAACAACCCGCAAGCCAATACTGGGAAGCACTTGTGACTTGGCAAAGGTCGAGACATCCTGGAGACACATCCCATGAAATGATCCTTTGGGGATCCCACTCAAGGGGGACACCTGCCCCTCGCGCCTCATCATAACGAGTCAAATACAGACACTACCCCCTTTCGGTTTTGAACCCATGACCTCCAAGGAGGAAACACATGTTCTTAACCATTAGACCCATTGTGTCTTTATGCAATTTGTTATGACATTGTTTAAATATATTAGTTGGACATATTAGGACTTTAACATTCAATTCGTAAGCAAAGGTAAAATATTCTTCATCATTTACAATCTCAACAATAATTAATTCATAAAAAGTGAAATATGATATGTTATAAATGGAATTTGAATTTAGATGAGGAGGATAACATTTCTCCTCCCTAACCACCCAAACTAACATATATATGCTTATTATATAATATTATATTGACCATAAGTACAAATACCCACTTTAATATAAAAACTAGAAAGATATAAATCTTATGTTTTTATTAATTGCTTTACCATAAAAATAAAAAAAGATTGAAATGGAGTCCTCTAAAAGTATTATGTTAAAGTTTTCCGAGATCTAGAATTTGAATTGAATTTTTGACAAACTTGGTGGTTTTAGAATAACGCAAAATCTATAAGGCCATCGTCCCATTATACACAAAACTTTTCTCAAAATAGAATTTTGATCATGCTTGAAATTCCTACTAAGATTCATGTTAATCTTGGATCTATCAAGTGCCAAAAGGGATCAAATTCTTTGAGTTGTAAATTTTTTGATCATTTAAGATGGATCTAGGCTAGTTGCAATCTCACTCAATTCAGTAGAACTCATAACTCAAAAGTTATGCACACATGGATATGTAAAAATATAATTTTTTCTTTTTCTTTTTCGAAGGTGGCAAAACCTATCATAACTCAATTGTCAAGCTACAACGAGGATACCATCACTCATTGCTATTTGTGAATGCGAGATCACTCATCACCACTATGCAAGGAAAACCATGCCACCTAAAATAATTCGCTAGTGGTTTGTAAGGGGACAAACTTTCACTCTTGCCAGATGCTTATGGGTCTTTGGCCTTTGTGTTTGAGGAAGACGAGCTCTTAGCCAATCAAAAGTAGTTTTACATGTTACTCCATAACCAAAAGATAATTTCAACCTAGATAGTATCCACATGAAAGACAATGTCCCTTGTGGTCATCGCTGAGGCTCACTCCAATGGGATCATGTGCTTTCTAGTAGCATCTAGCTATAGTCCCATACATGAGACCCAACACTACTGTTAAGATATACATATTTGTATCAAGGGGCAATAGTTCGAATGGTTGGGAGGTAGGTTTTGCACTCTCCCCACTTGGGTTCAAATTCACAACGAGACATTTGGCCCATTATGATAAGGCTAGAAGGGTAGATACTCTCGAGGAGTGGGACCTCCATGNAGGAGGGTGCATTGATCAAGTTTGACATTGATTGAGGAATGCACGTGGCTATTGGCTAATTTTGCATGCTTTGGGTGCAACTATCAATCAAATATCTACAACCATCACCTAACGTAGAGAATTTTGACCATTTTCCCAAAGTTCTTGGAAAAATTAAGGCTCTTCCCAAAAATTAAACCACGTAAACTTGCATTTCGGGGTTAAGACTACTTGGTACGTGCAAGAGGAAGTCATCCAATGACAATAATTATATGTAGCTTGCCTATAATTTCCTTAACCAAGTCACGAGGAATCTATATCCTACTTTATATATACTTCATAATCATTAGTGGTTTGAGGTAGACATATGAGGATTAAGCACTCCACATCACCTCCCAAGATAATAACTACATGCTCTCAGTACTACAATGCCAAAAAACGACTCCTCAAAACTCAATTAGCATTCCACTAAATAAGAGCAAAAGGTAAAGTTTAGAGAGGAATGCCCCCTAAATATTGCCATTAAATTTTTACACATATACAAGGTAACTAAGAGGCTATACAAAATCAACAAAGTCAATCTAAACTATTAATAATACATAATTAAATTCATGAAAATAATGATGAACCTACCATAACACATACTATATGTAACATGCCCAACTCCCTTGCTGGGCATGTTACGATTAAAATCGATTATCATACTGATTCAAATGCGGAAATATAAACATCATGACATACACGCTTATGCTACTACCATTAGTAATTAAAAACATGAATTCAAATGGTTTAAACATGCGCTACAATAACTTAACATAGACTTCAACATTAATACACACAACATACATAGTAAATGCATCGTTTATCCACATCATTAAACATTAAATAACACAGTGATCAAAACACATATCTTTTAAAAACCTCTTACACAACTGACTGCAGACAAAGGACATTCCTCCCAACCGTAGGCTCTATTGCACCATTTCTCTTTGCAACAAGCCACCCTTGAGCTGGGTTTATGAGTCCACAAGGATAAACATAATCCTATGGGTGTCTACAGTCCATTTTAACAACTCAAAACTCACTAAAACATGGTGACACAATTCCTACATCAATCCCAATCGCCCAACTCTCTTCCCCATCAGTCTGCACAACCCAAGGGATGAGATTTCCTTCTATGCACCACAATCCCTTAGACAATATCCATCCCCTCCATGGCTCCAATATAAACCGACCAAAAATATCTCTATTGGGGGCTTTAGGAAATCAAACTACAACATGAGTGCTCACACAACATATACAATTTCTTTTTGGGTAATTTCTCACCATAAATCACTCACAGGCATACCAACCTCCTTCTCAACACAATTACCAGCTTTAGCAAGCTGTCTTTAATACCCACTATGGTTGGCCCCTCTTTCGCCACACTTAGCTCTCTTTTCCTCACTTCCCACCACTGTAAAAATTGTTCTTCCTTGCTATTATCCTCTTCTCCTATGCTTTCTTGACTCTTACTTTTCCCCAAAGGATGATTATACTCAACCCATGTTGTCATAACTGAGTGGGTTGACTTCCTCACCCAAACTCTTACATGAATTCAATGATTGAGTGTTTAATAAGTTAAAGGGATAAATGGTTAAATGACAAACTCATTAATGGAGATGGCTTAAGACTTAAAGCACATGGAAACCCCTCAAAACCCCCATTGAGCCCCCTCTCTAGTGGAATCATAGCCCCCCCCCATTACTCTGGTCCTTACCCGTATACAATCGGTGATGTATTTCATTTTATTATTTTCAATGTACAATGTTTACATATTACATAGCTTGACCTGCGACCATTCATAATACTTACAAATAAACAATGCTATATTGGGGGTCGAAACTGGGGTGTTAGACTAGAAGTGACTCCTTACATGCACATTAGCTATGTACCAAATTCATTTTATATCTTAATTAATAACTAGTGACAACCCCTCCAAAGTGCGTCCTCAAGTAGTGAAAACAAAACAAGGAGTGCATCATGTAATAATTATAACATATTTAAGCATTATATATCACATTATGTGTTTATGCAATTTGGTTTTTTAAACCAAAAAATTGTGTGAAGCTAGTATCAACAACCTGCAAGCCAATACTGGGAAGCACTTGTGACTTGGCAAAGGTCGAGACATCTTGGAGACACATCCCATGAAATGATCCTTTGGGGATCCCACTCAAGGGGGACACCTGCCCCTCGTGCCTCATCATAACGAGTCAAATACAAACACTACCCCCTTCCGGTTTTGAACCTGTGACCTCCAAGGAGGAAACACATGTTCTTAACCATTAGACCCATTGTGTCTTTATGCAATTTGTTATGGCATTGTTTAAATATATTAGTTGAACATATTAGGACTTTAACATTCAATTTGTAAGCAAAGGTAAAATATTCTTCATCATTTACAATCTCAACAATAATTAATTCATAAAAAGTGAAATATGATATGTTATAAATGGAATTTGAATTTAGACGAGGAGGATAACATTTCTCCTCCCTAACCACCTAAACTAACATATATATGCTTATTATATAATATTATATTGACCATAAGTACAAATACCCACTTTAATATAAAAACTAGAAAGATATAAATCTTATGTTTTTATTAATTGCTTTACCATAAAAATAAAAAAAGATTGAAATGGAGTCCTCTAAAAGTATTATGTTAAAGTTTTCCGAGATCTAGAATTTGAATTGAATTTTTGACAAACTTGGTGGTTTTAGAATAACGCAAAATCTATAAGGCCATCGTCCCATTATACACAAAACTTTTCTCAAAATAGAATTTTGATCATGCTTGAAATTCCTACTAAGATTCATGTTAATCTTGGATCTATCAAGTGCCAAAAGGGATCAAATTCTTTGAGTTGTAAATTTTTTGATCATTTAAGATGGATCTAGGCTAGTTGCAATCTCACTCAATTCAGTAGAACTCATAACTCAAAAGTTATGCACACATGGATATGTAAAAATATAATTTTTTCTTTTTCTTTTTCGAAGGTGGCAAAACCTATCATAACTCAATTGTCAAGCTACAACGAGGATACCATCACTCATTGCTATTTGTGAATGCGAGATCACTCATCACCACTATGCAAGGAAAACCATGCCACCTAAAATAATTCGCTAGTGGTTTGTAAGGGGACAAACTTTCACTCTTGCCAGATGCTTATGGGTCTTTGGCCTTTGTGTTTGAGGAAGACGAGCTCTTAGCCAATCAAAAGTAGTTTTACATGTTACTCCATAACCAAAAGATAATTTCAACCTAGATAGTATCCACATGAAAGACAATGTCCCTTGTGGTCATCGCTGAGGCTCACTCCAATGGGATCATGTGCTTTCTAGTAGCATCTAGCTATAGTCCCATACATGAGACCCAACACTACTGTTAAGATATACATATTTGTATCAAGGGGCAATAGTTCGAATGGTTGGGAGGTAGGTTTTGCACTCTCCCCACTTGGGTTCAAATTCACAACGAGACATTTGGCCCATTATGATAAGGCTAGAAGGGTAGATACTCTCGAGGAGTGGGACCTCCATGAGGGTGTGTCTCCAAATGTCTCAACGATTTCTAAATCATAAGTTATTGATATATATGGCTTGCAGGTTGTTGGAGACACTCTTGGGTTATAGTGGCATCCAACTGGTTTAATCCCAGATCGCTCTAACGAGTTATTGATTTCCCATGATTAAAAAAATATATATTTACATATTTGCATTATGACATTATTTTTATGTAAATATCACTAGTTTATTATTATTATTTGTTATAAATATTTTTTTTTTTTTGAAAATATGACTACATAAACATTACTTATATACATATGTGAAAACATCTTGTGTAAACTTAACACCTTTTAATGCAATATTTTGTGGTTGTAAAAAAAATATATTTACTACATGATTAACATAATTTAATTTAAACTTCTTTTTGCAATCAAACACATAAGGGTTCAACACTTATAAAAAAAATGATCATAAATTATTTACATGACAACACTTCATCCCAACCACTAAACTTCTATATTTGTATAAAACATAAATTCTATACTAAGAAGTAAGAAGTAAAGCAAAATATCTAAAATATGAAATGAAGTTTTGGTCATAGAGTAAGGTTTAAAATTGCTTTTAACTGGCAAAGAGCTCTTCTTCCTCAGAGATAAGGAAACATGTTAATGACTCAATATCGAGAGGTGTTTGGTAAGAGTAATAGTTTGCACCCTCATAAACCATTGGTGAGTCATTTCAGGTCGCATGATTTTCCTTGAATAATAATGAATAATGGTGATGAATCCGTATGCATTTGCAAATAGTAACAAATGATGACTATCATTGAATTGAGCTTTTGTGAAAGTGGCAAAACCTATTATAACTTTTAACCATTGAATTATGATAAGTTTCGCCACCTTCAATTAATAAAAAAAAAACGAAAAAATAAAAAAATCATAAAATTGGAGTTAAAACCCACCTTCCATTAATAAAAAAACGAAGAAGAAAGAAAATAAAAAAAAATGGAGTTAAAACCCACGAATCACACCTAATACAAATAACACATTAAATATAATTTTCATATTTCGGAAAATAGACACAGGTTCGGGGTAGAACCAGGGCAGACCCGAAGCTGCTAGGCTCGGATCTAGGCTGAATCTTTAACACAATAATTCTATTCCCACCATACACCCTAATTTCCCAAAATCCTGTCTTTGCTTCCCTCTGCATTGCATCGCATCATCGCATCGGCAGATCGCTGGACTCTGTTCGAATCAGCAGATCACTTGGCTCCCACAGGTGAGTCTTTTATAACTTTTATCTCAATCCCTACGTTCTCCGATAAAAAATAATGACTAAACCCCCTTCTATTTTATGACGATTTCTGTCCGATAAACCTGTCGTGTTGTATTTATTTTGGGGGATGTTAGTATATATGTATCCTGATTTGCAGTTTTTTGACTCACTTTCAGGAGTTTTATTAACGTTTCCATGAATCTTTTTCTTAAAAGGCTGTTTGACTCAATTCGGAACATTTGCTTGATGGGTTTTACTTCGCCATCCTTCTTTGGATCTGTGGGGTTTCTTTTTTATTTCTTCATTTTTTTTTACAAAACATGGAAGCATTTGCATTTCGGGTACTGGGGTTGGAGGTTTTTTTGACGATATAAGGGTTACCAGAACATACATTTTGGTTTATGTTATGCATTTCTGTTATATTGGATCAATTGGTTATGGATAATCGTAGGCATGTGGTCATTGGGTTATTTTTCGAGAAGACAGCATATTGCATAGGAACCTCTGACCAGTAGTCTCGTGGGCCCAATGTATCTGGCTGGGGTTTTGGGAATCCTAATCTCCTAGGGTCATTTGCTTTAGGCGACGTCTTCCTTTTTGGTTGCCCTTTCCACGTGGGTGGACGTAATTGTAGATAAATAAACAAGGACATGTCCCGCTGCAGTGATCCATGAACTGTGGTCAGAGTTTGATAGGGGTCCTTGCCCACAGCGTTGATGGCTGACCGTTGCTTGGTTCTATAAGTATAAACTTGGGAAGTGTAGACCTATTTTTCATCTAGCAAATGAAGGGCCAGTTTATTTCTAGCTTTTAGTAGGTATATAGTGTCCTTGAAATGGCACCAAGCACTTAAGTGCAGCAACTACACCTTGCTTGAAATGGCACCAAGCACTTAAGTGCAGCAACTACACCTTGCAAAGCAAGGTAGGTCGCAACACCATTCAGGAGGCACATAGAGAGAGGGGTATTCATCAGGGAAAATTTTAGGGGCTAATATTCTTCATTTTGCCAATTTTCTAAGTTTCTGCCAAAAATATTTGTTCTTTCAAAATGAGTATTTGCCCAGATCTCTATGGTATCAAAATATTCTACTTGAAAAAACTACAAAAGTTTTGCCAAATATTTAAACATGATATGTTGAGAATTGTAAAGTTTGGCCAAGGTTTATAAGCTTTTTCTTTCCATATAATTTTTTTTATATTTGATATTTTGAAGAGGAAATCAAAATATACATTGTCCTTGGCCTCTTGGCCCAAAAAAGATGCTATTGCTGTCAACAGCCTGTCCTAGATACTGCTTATTACAGTCCTCCAATGGTCTTTCTTGAATACTTGCTCCTACAGACTTCATAGCACTGCTAATCTATTATTATAAGAAAAATAGAGAAACATCATCTTCCGGACTATCAAAAAAAGGAGCTTGCTGAGTCTGAAACCGAGGCTCCATCTCCAAATTCTTGAACTGTGATGATTCCTTCCTGCAGAGACAACGCTCCCTTTGAGAGCTGATCCACCTTTGTATTAAATTCCCGATAAATATGAAGAAAGGAGATAGCCTCGATCCCTCTTTTAATATCCACAACTCTGCTTATGACTGGGCTCAAAATCAGATATGTTATCATATTTTCCTCATTAGCCAAATCTATCGGTAGTTTAGAATCTCCCAATACTTGGAAATTTCAGAATTCCCCTTTGTGCAGCAGATTTCATCAAAAGCGACAAAGCATAAAGCTCAGCTCTGCCAAGGTTTATACACTTTGAAAAACTATGGCTCTTTAACTTTTTTCTTGGTACTGACACGTGCACGCGCATTTTCACCTTCATGACATATTTCTAATCATGCCACACCACCCTATTGTCAGAACANAAACTAACATATATATGCTTATTATATAATATTATATTGACCATAAGTACAAATACCCACTTTAATATAAAAACTAGAAAGATATAAATCTTATGTTTTTATTAATTGCTTTACCATAAAAATAAAAAAAGATTGAAATGGAGTCCTCTAAAAGTATTATGTTAAAGTTTTCCGAGATCTAGAATTTGAATTGAATTTTTGACAAACTTGGTGGTTTTAGAATAACGCAAAATCTATAAGGCCATCGTCCCATTATACACAAAACTTTTCTCAAAATAGAATTTTGATCATGCTTGAAATTCCTACTAAGATTCATGTTAATCTTGGATCTATCAAGTGCCAAAAGGGATCAAATTCTTTGAGTTGTAAATTTTTTGATCATTTAAGATGGATCTAGGCTAGTTGCAATCTCACTCAATTCAGTAGAACTCATAACTCAAAAGTTATGCACACATGGATATGTAAAAATATAATTTTTTCTTTTTCTTTTTCGAAGGTGGCAAAACCTATCATAACTCAATTGTCAAGCTACAACGAGGATACCATCACTCATTGCTATTTGTGAATGCGAGATCACTCATCACCACTATGCAAGGAAAACCATGCCACCTAAAATAATTCGCTAGTGGTTTGTAAGGGGACAAACTTTCACTCTTGCCAGATGCTTATGGGTCTTTGGCCTTTGTGTTTGAGGAAGACGAGCTCTTAGCCAATCAAAAGTAGTTTTACATGTTACTCCATAACCAAAAGATAATTTCAACCTAGATAGTATCCACATGAAAGACAATGTCCCTTGTGGTCATCGCTGAGGCTCACTCCAATGGGATCATGTGCTTTCTAGTAGCATCTAGCTATAGTCCCATACATGAGACCCAACACTACTGTTAAGATATACATATTTGTATCAAGGGGCAATAGTTCGAATGGTTGGGAGGTAGGTTTTGCACTCTCCCCACTTGGGTTCAAATTCACAACGAGACATTTGGCCCATTATGATAAGGCTAGAAGGGTAGATACTCTCGAGGAGTGGGACCTCCATGCGGGTGTGTCTCCAAATGTCTCAGCGCTTTCTAAATCACAAGTTATTGATATATATGGCTTGCAGGTTGTTGGATACACTCTTGGGTTATAGTGACATCCAACTGATTTGATCCCAGGTCGCTCTAACGAGTTATCGATTTCCCATGATTAAGAAAATATATATTTACATATTTGCATTATGACATTATTTTTATGTAAATATCACTAGTTTATTATTATTATTTATTATAAATATTATATATTTTTTGAAAATACGACACATAAACATTACTTATATACATATGTGAAAACATCTTGTGTAAACTTAACACCTTTTAATGCAATATTTTGTGGTTGTAAAAAAAGTATATTTACTACATGATTAACATAATTTAATTTAAACTTCTTTTTGCAATCAAACACATAAGGGTTCAACACTTATGAAAAAAATGATCATAAATTATTTACAGGACAACACTTCATCCCAACCACTAAACCTCTATATTTATATAAAACATAAATTCTATACTAAGAAGTAAGAAGTAAAGCAAAATATCTAAAATATGAAATGAAGTCTTGGTCATAGAGTAAGGTTTAAAATTGCTTTTAACTGGCCAAGAACTCTTCTTCCTCAGAGATAAGGAAACATGTTAATGATTCAATATCGAGAGGTGTTTCGTAAGCGTAATAGTTTGCCCCCTCATAAACCATTGGTGAGTCATTTCAGGTGGCATGATTTTCCTTGAATAATGGTGATGAATCCGTATGCATTTGCAAATAGTAACAAATGATGACTATCATTGAATTGAGCTTTTGTGAAAGTGGCAAAACCTATCATAACTTTTAACCATTGAATTATGATAAGTTTCGCCACCTTCAATTAATAAAAAAAAACGAAAAAATAAGAAAATCATAAAATTGGAGTTAAAACCCACCTTCAATTAATAAAAAACGAAGAAGAAAGAAAATAAAAAAAAATGGAGTTAAAACCCACGAACACACCTAATACAATTAACACATTAAATATAATTTTCATATTTCGGAAAATAGACACAGGTTCGGGGTAGAACCAGGGCAGACCCGAAGCTGCTAGGCTCGGATCTAGGCTGAATCTTTAACACAATAATTCTATTCCCACCATACACCCTAATTTCCCAAAATCCTGTCTTTGCTTCCCTCTGCATTGCATCGCATCATCGCATCGGCAGATCGCTGGACTCTGTTCGAATCAGCAGATCACTTGGCTCCCACAGGTGAGTCTTTTATAACTTTTATCTCAATCCCTACGTTCTCCGATAAAAAATAATGACTAAACCCCCTTCTATTTTATGACGATTTCTGTCCGATAAACCTGTCGTGTTGTATTTATTTTGGGGGATGTTAGTATATATGTATCCTGATTTGCAGTTTTTTGACTCACTTTCAGGAGTTTTATTAACGTTTCCATGAATCTTTTTCTTAAAAGGCTGTTTGACTCAATTCGGAACATTTGCTTGATGGGTTTTACTTCGCCATCCTTCTTTGGATCTGTGGGGTTTCTTTTTTATTTCTTCATTTTTTTTTACAAAACATGGAAGCATTTGCATTTCGGGTACTGGGGTTGGAGGTTTTTTTGACGATATAAGGGTTACCAGAACATACATTTTGGTTTATGTTATGCATTTCTGTTATATTGGATCAATTGGTTATGGATAATCGTAGGCATGTGGTCATTGGGTTATTTTTCGAGAAGACAGCATATTGCATAGGAACCTCTGACCAGTAGTCTCGTGGGCCCAATGTATCTGGCTGGGGTTTTGGGAATCCTAATCTCCTAGGGTCATTTGCTTTAGGCGACGTCTTCCTTTTTGGTTGCCCTTTCCACGTGGGTGGACGTAATTGTAGATAAATAAACAAGGACATGTCCCGCTGCAGTGATCCATGAACTGTGGTCAGAGTTTGATAGGGGTCCTTGCCCACAGCGTTGATGGCTGACCGTTGCTTGGTTCTATAAGTATAAACTTGGGAAGTGTAGACCTATTTTTCATCTAGCAAATGAAGGGCCAGTTTATTTCTAGCTTTTAGTAGGTATATAGTGTCCTTGAAATGGCACCAAGCACTTAAGTGCAGCAACTACACCTTGCTTGAAATGGCACCAAGCACTTAAGTGCAGCAACTACACCTTGCAAAGCAAGGTAGGTCGCAACACCATTCAGGAGGCACATAGAGAGAGGGGTATTCATCAGGGAAAATTTTAGGGGCTAATATTCTTCATTTTGCCAATTTTCTAAGTTTCTGCCAAAAATATTTGTTCTTTCAAAATGAGTATTTGCCCAGATCTCTATGGTATCAAAATATTCTACTTGAAAAAACTACAAAAGTTTTGCCAAATATTTAAACATGATATGTTGAGAATTGTAAAGTTTGGCCAAGGTTTATAAGCTTTTTCTTTCCATATAATTTTTTTTATATTTGATATTTTGAAGAGGAAATCAAAATATACATTGTCCTTGGCCTCTTGGCCCAAAAAAGATGCTATTGCTGTCAACAGCCTGTCCTAGATACTGCTTATTACAGTCCTCCAATGGTCTTTCTTGAATACTTGCTCCTACAGACTTCATAGCACTGCTAATCTATTATTATAAGAAAAATAGAGAAACATCATCTTCCGGACTATCAAAAAAAGGAGCTTGCTGAGTCTGAAACCGAGGCTCCATCTCCAAATTCTTGAACTGTGATGATTCCTTCCTGCAGAGACAACGCTCCCTTTGAGAGCTGATCCACCTTTGTATTAAATTCCCGATAAATATGAAGAAAGGAGATAGCCTCGATCCCTCTTTTAATATCCACAACTCTGCTTATGACTGGGCTCAAAATCAGATATGTTATCATATTTTCCTCATTAGCCAAATCTATCGGTAGTTTAGAATCTCCCAATACTTGGAAATTTCAGAATTCCCCTTTGTGCAGCAGATTTCATCAAAAGCGACAAAGCATAAAGCTCAGCTCTGCCAAGGTTTATACACTTTGAAAAACTATGGCTCTTTAACTTTTTTCTTGGTACTGACACGTGCACGCGCATTTTCACCTTCATGACATATTTCTAATCATGCCACACCACCCTATTGTCAGAACA
>JZKD02S1618341.1:16264-50956 GCA_000966675.3 Picea glauca
GCCACAATTAAATAATAGTTGATGTAACTTATTATATAAAAATCTTAATTCTTACACTTTCACAAGATTCATTATGTTATGTTAAAAGACATCATTAGTTTGGATTTAGTTTTGGAGTGGAGTGTAATTATATTATATGTATATTTAAAAAAAAATAAAAATTTAAGGTAGTAAAATTTATCATAATTAAATTGTTAATTAATTATTTTTTTATATCAAATATTTTTAGTTTTAAATTATTATTTAATTGATTATTTTTTTTATCAGAAATTTTTAAATTTGAATCATTCCTTTAAGGATTTGATTTCAAAATACTTTATTTAAAATTTCTAATCTTTAACCATTTAAATTAACCCATCAAACTGATAACTTCTATAAACTTAGACATATTTCATTATAAATATTCACATTATTTTTAATACATTTCTAAAACATGTTTTAGAAGATAACCATTTAAATTAACCCATCAAACTGATAACTTCTATAAACTTAGACATATTCCATTATAAATATTCACATTATTTTTAATACATTTCTAAAACATGTTTTAGAAGATAGTACAAAATATTTATCCTTTCAAATTTATTTAAAATTTATATTTAATTTGTTATTTAAATAAAACACTATGTATTTAAAACAATAAATAACTTCTAACTATGTAATTTTAGTATATCTAAAACATTAATTATATTTTATATTTTAATATATATAAATATATAAATAATATGTAATTTTTTAAATTCAAATTTATATAACTTTAAAAAGATAAATACAATGGGAACCTTATTATTATGAGCGAGACACAACTTTTTAAAACCTCTCCTTGTTCCTAACCATGATCATTTCCCCCCGTTGGTCTCAAGTGCAAATACAATTTAATAAATCCAACTTTATGAAATATAAACATTTGAAAATGTAAAGTAATTTTCCCATTCCATTGATTTACTTTTTTTTCTTTAGAGCTCAGGGAGGAGTAAAGAGTGGTGACACCTTGGAGGAGTATTTAGATAAAGTTGTGGGACCCATAACATTCACTTAATTAAAGTTGTTGGGCCTTTCAAATATTCATAAAGTTTAAACATGTGATTAGCTTTGAGAGATATACCTAAGGTAGTCCCTTACCCTTTTAGGCTCGAGTACTCATATTCATTAAAAATGTTTATTCCTCTTTCATCATTACTTTTTGGTTTTGCAAAAGTTCATGTGGTATCTGTCCATCCCTTCATCTCAAGGACTCTCCACATCATTATCGCATGCTATTTAATGGGACAATGCCTTTATTAGTGTTGTTTTCTAGATGGAGACAACTCACTTTTATATATATATATATTCATAAAGTTTATTTGAGATTTTTCCAAACATGATATTTAGAATAAACCAAATTTTATAAAATCTCGAAACCATCTACTTAACCACTTAAACTAAACTTAATTAAAAACATACTATATTACATAAATTTTAATTAATATTTTAATATATAATTTTATTCATAACATTGGTTACATTCATTCAATTACAAAGATATACACATCAATTCACTCTTAGACATGTTATGATATTGAAACCTAAACTAACAATATATACATTTTATATTAAAATGAAAATTTAAAATTTAATTTAATTTTCTTTAAATAAATAAGTTTAATTTAATCTAAAAGGTAAATGGTAAATGTATCGTTAATATCTTAAACAAATTATAAGATTTGAATTTACAGGTTTGTATTATAATTAATACATTATTTTGTTTCTACACATCAATTAAAATCTAAAATTTTTAATTTTTTTATTATATATTATTAATTTTTTTATAAAATTAATTAATTTAAATAAAATTACAAATAAATCAAAATAACTTTATATTTATTAAATAATTATTTCAGTTCATTGATTTTATTTTTAAATTTAAATCATAAAACACTTAATTTTATAATCAATGCAAAGTTAAATATATTTTAAATTGTTTGTTTGTTATTTGAATTTCATTATGGTGGTTGGGAGGAGTGATTGTTATTTTTCTCAGATGTTCAATTTCTACCACTGACATATTGAACTCATAACAAATATGTTGTTATAATGACTTCTAACCTTATTGTTAATTAACCCAACTCAAAATTCTAAAAAAATTCCAACCTTAAAATTACAAAACAATAACCAATTTATTAAACTCATAACCAATATATTATTGTAATGACTTCTAATCCCTATTATATTATTGATCACCTTATAACCTTGACAAATATTCATTTAATTAATTAAAATTTAATATTATATTAATTATAATATAATTTATTTTAATTAACTTAAAAAAATAAACTTTAAAATAAATAATTATTAATTAAAATTTGATGACTTGGAATACTAAAATTCATGATAAAACAACACATAAAATGAATATCACCTCAAAATTTCAAGAAGATTCAACCTCAAGTTACAAAAACAATACTATTTTTTTTTTTCCATAGACAAAACAATAAAATCAATACTATTTATGTGAACAACCAACTTGTACTCTTTCTTTGGCATTTTTAAATCATAACAAGTTTCATATATAATTTTTTTCTTTTAAAAAAATCAATCATAACTTTTATTTATAATAAAGCAAAAAGAAAAAAAGTTACATTTATGACAGAACTATTTTATAAAAACTGAAAAAGATGATTTTTTTTTATAATTATTAATTTTTTTTGACAGGTGAAATTTGCAACTAACCAATAAAAACAATATTATTTACATGAACAACCAACTTTAAGAGTTTAGTTTTTTAAGTATTTTTTTTTTTACATTTTTAAATTTCATATATAATTTTTTCCTTCTTATTTAAAAAGTCATAACTTTTATTTATAATTTATAATAAAAAATAAAAAAATTACATTTTATAAATATTACAAAACTATTTTATAAAAACGAAAAAAAACTGAAAAAGATGATTTTTTTTATAATTATTAATTTTTTTTGACCGGTGAAATTTGCAACTAACCAATAAAAACAATATTATTTACATGAACAACCAACTTTAAGAGTTTAGTTTTTTAAGTATTTTTTTTTTACATTTTTAAATTTCATATATAATTTTTTCCTTCTTATTTAAAAAGTCATAACTTTTATTTATAATTTATAATTTATAATAAAAAAATTACATTTTATAAATATTACAAAACTATTTTATAAAAACGAAAAAAGATGAATCTTTTATAATTATTTATTTAATTTTTTGTGACAGGTGGACTCGGCAACTAACCAATAAAAACAATACTTTTTATTATTTATGTGAAGAACCAACTTTAAGAGTGTAGTTTTTTAAGTAAGTACTCCTTTTTTAACATTTTTAAATCATAACAAGTTTCATATATAATTTTTTCCTACTTAATTAAAAAAAATTATAACTTTTATTTAAAATTTATATTAAAGGAAAAAGAAAAAATTACATTTTATATATATTAAAAAATTATTTTATAAAAATTGAAAAAGTTAAATCTTTTATAATTATTAATTTTATTTGTTATTGGTAGAATGGACAACTAACCATATTAGTACTTTTTTTTTTCCACGAGAAATTATCTCGATATATATTAGAGATATATATCATTTACATTCACTGTATCCAGTCTAGCACAGCAGCCATTACAAATTTTGTCCGGGAGACCCAGCAGGGTTTGACCTCGAGACCTCCTCCCAACACTTGGAGGAAGGTCCTGTCTTTACCAATCGCGCTGGACTCACGGGACTACCATATTAGTACTTATATGACACGAGATTGAATTTTCCAACTATTGCCACTATCTTTTATAACTATGAATATATAAATAATAATATTGTCAATTAATATATATTTTAATACTTTTTATTAAAAGATAATTAATCTTATTTTTATTTTTGAGAAAAATTTACCTTATAAATAAGAAATCATCGCATCAAATTATTTATATTTTTAATCATTTAATATTTGTTAAAATAAAATCAAAACTTCTAAAAATATGTAAATTAAAATATTTTCTAATAAACTTATATTGAACATTAAATCTAAATTAAATATTTTAAAATTTTATAAATATACTTTTCTTGTAAAAATTTCCTCTTTATAACAAGATAGAGACTTAAATCCAAAATCCATTTTATAAATATACTTTTCTTGTAAACATTTCATCTGTATAAATCCAAAATCCATAGCAATACAATTCAAAGGAATCTAAGGAAATAGTTGAACTTTGACAATCACATTCACCATGTTTACTTGGTTGGACGAACAGGGTCCACCCCCACAAATCTTGGAATTGATTTCCCACCGTAGATTTAGTTAAGGGAAAGCTTGCAAGTTGGAGAGAGCACAAATCAAAGTCAAGCAACCGTCCAAAAGAGGCTCCGACAGACTTGAGCACCGTCAGATGGCGGAAACCCATTTCTGCAAAGTCACGGGACTCTGAATCCGACGACAGCCCCAATAAATTAAGTCCATTTCTATTTCAATTATTGATTTCTGTGAAATAATTAACACGTTTACTTCATAAATCCACGGTAGATTGTACTCAAATTGCCTGCTGGTTCCACCCAATTCCAGCGTTCCCCGTTCTGTTGAATGACGGAGATCCAATGGTAGAGCTCCAGATTTTCACTGGAGGCACTGAATTCCTGAAAAAACTGCAACGGATCTGCATGATGTGTGTACTCCGGTATCAGAAAACAGAACCCAAAGACATGGTCACATGGAGATGGGCGTTTAGCGAAGGAGCTTATTGGCCCATGTTGTAGGCTTTTTCAGGAGAAGTCCTTGCACTCTGTCGTGAGCATGTCACCGCATTGCCGTTCATCTACAAGCCTATACACAGATTTTGAGAGCCCATTTGCTGTGAGTATGTGACCACAATGCCATTGATCTAGAAGCCCAAACCCAGATTTTAAGGGCCCATTTGCTGTCAGCATGTGACCGCATTGGCATTTGTCTACAAGCCCAATCTCTGGTATTAAGAACCCTTCTAATGTGAGATCTATGTTTATGTGCATTTCATGTTAGACCCACTTTTGCAGTGACAGCAATGGTGTGCCGCTGCTTGAGCAACGCTGCTGTGTGGTCGTTGCAACAGTGGAGGTAGGAGGTATGAACAGGGGAAGATGCATTTGGATTGAGATTGATCATGGGAAACTGTGGAACAAGAGAGGAGTCTGCTGTCACCAGTGTTGTCCCCATAGCTAAACCAGGTAAGCACAGCTGATGCTTTTCTTTTACTTCTTTTGCTGCTGTTTGTGCATGAGTTTATCTTGCAGAACCAAACTTTACATATCAAGGTCATGAAAGATCTTCCTAAAGCTAGAAGGGTTGGTTATCTCAATCTGCCCAGCAAGGTCTCAGGCAGGAGCATACCGAGTGGGAAGCATTGGTCTTTCAATCAAGACCAACCCGGTAAGATCTTTGAGGTCCTTAAGTGGTTGAGAAGGGTTCACTTTTCAGTTAGGACCAACCCAATAAGCTCTTTCAAGACCTTATCTGATCGAGAAGGGTTGATCTTTTCCATCAGGATCGACCCACTGAGTAAGGCCTTTCAGGACCAACTCTTCAGACGTTTGACCTTTTATTCCGAGATGGGCCACGAGGCACAATATGGGTCTAAATTGTAGGCAATCCAGTTGCAGGCTTCGTTGGGGGTGAAAGTCATTGGGTTGTTGTGTTGGTACCCTCCCTAGCTCTGTGCCAACCTCTTTCTGCTGCTGATATTGCTAATATTGCTTGATGGTTCTCCGTGACAAGTGGATCCTATTTGTTCTGTCGCTAGTTTAGAGCCCAAGTTGCATTACACTGAACAGCATCAGAAGGGTGTGGAACTTAATCCCGAGACCGTGCGATTTCTGTGGCTAGTTAAGTTTTGGGCTGATGTATGCATGTATCTGGTATCCAATTCCACCATGGTACAATGAATGCCGGTAATATGGTATGTGTGGTGGTATATAATCCCATTATGTTATGTTGCCTTGTAGAACATTGGCACTATGGAGTTTCAGTGGGGGTATCCAATCTCGCCATGGTTTGCTTCTTTGCAGATTGTTGTGGTATATGTTTCATTGCAGAATGTTGGGAATATGGTATGGAACGATGAAAATGTCGAATATTCCATCATTACATGACCAGCCAACCTCTTGAACCTTGATTAACCAAATGCGATTGCCCCACACTTTATATGGCTCCGAGAATATCCGGGTCTTACCTGAGCTAACTTGCTAGTTAATAAGGTCCCTGTCTTACCTTCTAGGGTGGATATACAATGCCACTGTAGCATGCTCCATTGTGGAATATTGTACTATGTTAAAACTCCTCAACTCTGTAACTACAAATGTAAATATTTCTTAGAGTGTTGATATACTGTTATTTATCAGAGCCATGTTTTGTTTTTTAGGCACGGTCCAGACTCAGTTGGTACCATTAGCACATAAACAAGAACAGCAACGCAAGAAAGAGCAGCAAGACCCATCTCCTGCAATAAGCAGAAAGCCCACCCCTGTTAAGAGACTATCCTTGTCTTCATCAGATCTGAGCAATCCATCAACTCCCAGGGCTGTAGAAGACCTGAGACAGGACTCTGGATCCAACGTTCTGGTTTTCACATTGTTTGAACTGGAGATCATCACCAAAAGTTTTCGTTCTGATTATATTTTGGGGGAAGGAGGCTTTGGAACTGTATATAAGGGTTATATAGATGAGAATGTCAGAGCAGGTCTCAAGCCTCTGCCTGTTGCAGTGAAGGTTCTCAACAAAAATGGTTTTCAAGGCCACAGGGAATGGCTGGTAACCATGTTTTCTTTTTTATGCCTTATGTGGGTTTTTATATGTTTTAGTGATCATCAGTTTAAGTTCAGTTCAATCCAATGGGTTCACCATAGTACCAATCTTCTAATTAGAAACAGAGCCTGACGTAGGTTGTAATCATTGTCAATAATTTTTTCGTTTTCCCCTTTTGTAGGTTTGTGGGTATTTGCTGTTCAAGGCTGATTTCTACGATTTATTTTGCAGACGGAAGTTATATTTCTGGGGCAGCTGAGTCATCCCCATTTGGTTAAACTGATAGGTTACTGTTGCGAGGATGACCATAGATTGCTGGTTTATGAGTTCATGTTTCGGGGCAGTCTGGAGAATCATCTATTTCGGAGTATGTATTTGCTGCCTTATTTACTGGTTGATTATGTATGTATAATGAGAACCAAAAGTTCAATTATATATATATATATATATATATATATATATATATATATATATATTGTCTTTCTAAAATTATTGAATTCCTGAAATTTGGAACAAGACCTATGTAAATTGTTTTGGCCTCAAACTCCTTGACGTATGATTCTATAGATCATTTCAACTAATCTAGCTGTCTCCGTCTGAACCTGGAGATATAGTATTGTATAGTATGCATTATGGATTTCAACAGGTCATTTAACCATGCATAATGGTTGACAGTTCATTTCTGAGTGTAAAGTGAGTTTTGTATTTTCTAATCACAGTTAGAATGGGATTTTCAAAATATGTTGACTGTAAAGGAATCATGTTCATGGTGGTTGTAGTATGCTACTATGCTTTGCTGAACAATAGACATGAAGTTGGTTTTGCCACAGTGATAACTAGTTCAGTTGGTATAGATCTATGGCACTGTTCATTATTGCAGAGGGTTGAATCCAGTCAGTGAAATTGGTTGGTATAACAGCTTGATGCATACTATGGTTGGAATTAAATTTCTTGGTTAATGGCATTGCATTTAACACTTATGAGAAATCTGATTCATGCATTGAAGGCCTCTCGCAGTGAACTGATTTTGCTAGCTGATACTATATAATAAACACGAAGGCACTGGTCTTGTGATGTTTAGTTTGTAAAGTGCTCGAGAAGACTTCCTGATGTAAGATATTATCTTGATGCTCACAGAGGCAGCTGTTCCTTTGCCTTGGTCTACGAGGATGATGATTGCACTTGGGGCTGCCAAAGGGCTTGCTTTTCTTCATGGAGCGGAGAAACCAGTTATCTATCGAGATTTCAAAACATCCAACATTTTATTGGATTCAGTTAGCATTTCTGACCTGTAGCAGAGTGCCTTTTTATTCCCATGAAATAGATTTCCTTGCTATACAATGTTAAGTTGGTAGGAGGGCTTATCGTAAATGCTCAGTGTGCGTGTTTTGATACTTCTCATTACAAGTTTTAAAAATTGCTTCTATTCAAGCTGGAATTAAATCCCCTGCTCATTTTCTTTGTATTCTGTAGGACTATGCAGCTAAGCTATCTGATTTTGGACTTGCAAAAGATGGACCTCAGGGAGATGAAACTCATGTTTCGACCCGGGTCATGGGTACATATGGTTACGCAGCTCCTGAATATGTTATGACTGGTAAGTTTTGGACTGTTTACTGTTTTAAACAAGTCAAGGATTTGCAAAGGATCATCTTTGTTGATCTGCCCGTTTGTACTTGATTTTGAAAACTCCATTCTTGAAAACAACTGCATGCTTTTAGTTGGTTCAACATCTTACATTGGGCCCAATGTTTGAAATGCCTTGCTGATGTTATCAGTCCCCTTTGGTAATTTTCATCACAGGGCACTTGACAGCTAGAAGTGATGTCTACAGCTTTGGTGTTGTGCTCCTTGAGCTGCTTACTGGAAGACGGTCTGTGGATAAGACTAGACCAAACAGAGAACACAACCTGGTAGATTGGGCTCGTCCACTTCTAAATGATAAGCGGAGGTTGCTGCAGATTATTGATCCTAGGCTGGAAGGACAGTATTCCATGAAAGGGGCCCAGAAAGCTTGTAGCTTGGCCTATCACTGCCTTAACCAAAATCCAAAGGCAAGGCCTCTAATGAGTGATGTTGTTGAGACATTGGAACCTCTACAAAATAGGAAGGATATGGTGAATGCTTCCTTAATGTATACTTTAAATAATGGGATAGCAGCATATAAGATGCAGAATCGTTTGAAAGAAAATGGTAGTAACATCAATGGTTGTCATGTTCATAATAATAATTCCCCTGCTCCTAGGGATGGACCTGCTGTTTGCAGAGTTAGGTAATCGTGATTCAAATGTGCACAAGTAATCTTCAAGGCATCCATCAACAGAAGTGGAAGTTTCTTGGATTTGAAACCCCGTTATTCTTTTCTTGAAAGGGTGATCCAAATCTGTACAATCTTTGTGAGTTGCTGTAATAAAAGAATCATTCCTATCTAATAGTGCCATCTTGACAAAATACTAGTAGTTTGTAATGGCTTTGAAGATGTACATAGTCTTATTCCTTTTTGGTTCTTTGGATTGTGTGTTTTTTTTACCATCCAAGGTCACCTTGTGCTTATTACTGTGATCCAGGCCTCGTTCATATTCTTTTCCATTTTGAAATTATTCTCTAGTCCTTACCTTATGCTTTCTCAAATTCTAATGTACATTACTATGTTACCCCGAGATTTGGGATTTTCTATAAGTGAAATCATAAGTGGCGAGACTGATGATAAAAAAATTATAAGCAGATGGTGTTGATCTCCCCAACTACAGTGAGAATGTGGGTGTCTAATGAGCATGGTATTACAATTGAGCCTTGATCTTTGCCATCTCAAAATCAAAATCAAAATACTTTGGGGACTGCAGGGAATGTGGGGACAGATAACCTCTGCTCTACCAGGATGGGGTCTGGAATAGGAACATACAGCAACAATCTATACATAAAGGAAAATAATAAGTAGTTATATCCTTAATGACCTGTGTCACGGATGAATAACTGATTTTTATCCTTAAGAGTGAGTATGAAAATATATTGAAACAATCTATGTGTAATCTCAGGATCATGTGTTTCTTGATGAGCATTTTGTCAGAGATCAATTTAAATTTTAATGTATTTTATGTGATTTCACTACTTACATTGGCTTCCTAAGACTTGGCTTGCAAATTGCGCTACCCTAACCCACAAGCTGCATGAGTTTCTGAAGCAACAAAATGACTCTGTATTGGCTACTTTGCATGATTTTGGCTTTTAGCAGTTTATTGCAAACTTGCAATGGTGTCACAAGATACTACTGTTTTGTGCTTCTTCGTTCAGATGCCAAAATTCGTCGTAAAGGAAAATATATGAACCCAAACTGCATGTTTGAGCTTGTGACAAGTTGCAAGTTTCATTGATGGGTCACTATGCTATTAAAGCATTTCAATCAAATAGAGCTGTAAAAATTCAGTTTCTTTCTTAGTAGAGTTTGAGCAGTTATCAAGTGGCAAATGAATGTCATAATGTGGCGAGAGCACATATCTAATAGTGGCCAAGTGCTCTATATTTATTCAATATAGATGTTTGAGCCTTTTGTATCAAGGAGGATCAAGTCAAAATGAAGAACCCCAAAGAATAGAGGGCTTTGAAGCAATCGAATTATAAAGAGGGAAGTTTGATTTGCCTGAAGAACATTGCTGAACAATTGATGTAGATGGAAGACACACAAAGAATTGAGCCATATTCATCATGGAACCCATGGCTAACAAAGACTAGATAAAGTTTGAAGGAGCCAAAAACCAAAGCAAAATGAGTAGAGGTCATCAGTAAAACATTAAATGACCATTCTACTTTAGCTAGAGGAGAATACAATGAATTTTTGAGCTCGTGTTGGCGATGGAACAGAAAATCAAGCATAGACTAGTGAGTCTGAAGTAAGACACGTTTAGTATTTGAGTCCAACAGTTGAAACCCAATTGACTTAAGAAGGTGAAGCAATGGCCATACCAAGGAGAAGCCTGAAAACTTTTGAGACTGCAACATGGACCAGCGAGCATGTTTAAACAGACGAGAAACTTCTGGCTAGAAACAATTTAACAGATGAAGTTTGAGGAGAACGAAATTGGCAACATGTACTAAGATTACAAGTGTAACAATCATTCAAACTTTAGGGTTGCGGGTCTAGCTGATTTGCCTATGCTCCCTCAAATTGATAATTTTGAAGGGACTTAGAGATTAAGATGCGTGATACTTGTTGAATTGGATGCATAATCAAGCCATGGCTCAAAGGTTGTATAAAGAGCAACGTTATTGATATTGTTGCTCTTACACCTAATACGGGGCGCAAAGGATATAAATTGGAATGATTATGGATATAAAAGTTTACCAGGAGGCTGATGAATTACAATTCAAGTGGCCTGAATATTGATAAGTTGCTGATGAAGCCCTACAATGGATGGTGAGGATCATATCTATTTTTTTACTGCATACTAAGAGTAATTGGAGTATTTAGGACTGCTTGTTAGGTTAGCACTTTGCAAAGACTGGATCAAGAATACAACTGCTCAGAATTTTTCACCAAGGATATCAATGCGACCATTCAAGATGCAACTTGTTTAGATTTGGTATTCTACTAACTCAATTGGCCATGCCATTGTTTCTTTTTATTGATCTTTTAGAAACCAATCTTGAGAAACAAGATGCATGGAAGTATATACTATTATCTGTCACCACCATCAGCCATTAAAACCAAACAAATTACCTACCAGCGCTACATCCACAGTGTGCCCAATAGCACTCAACTGATAAACAAGTTCCTTCATGGACCTAATATCAAACTAAGCAGAGCAAACCCAAATACTCAGTTTTTGTTATAGTCGATAGGTAAGACAGGAGTGCTTACTGATTTAAATTGACAACCTTCTCAAGGTGTTTGATGCCCTCAGTGACTATTTAGATTATTGATCCCACCTCTTTGATGCTATCTTGAGAATTTGATTTATTTCAGGACTTTTATTAACAACCAGTGGAGTGTAAAATTTCAGTCTCGCTCATTTTTCAGCCAATGTTTAATGCCCAAACCCAGTTTTATAACAATAAATAAAACTCAGCAGAAAAATAATTTTCAGAACTGAAACATGAGGATTCTGAACATCGTTTATAACGTAGAAATAAAATATCAGCAGCACATAAACTTAGAAAAATATTGACATAGAGATTTTCGGTCTAACAACGACCTTGGAAAAACCTACAAGGGGAAAACCAGTGAGAGAGGGCTTTTATTATTTATGGGCTTCCGAGAAATTCTTTTACAGCATATTCATCTTCAGAAATTACACAAACTTATCTGTACAGTGCTGGAGATTGCTCCTCGATTTCTGAACCAAAAATCTGTACAACAGTACGGCTGTCCCAGCAATGAATACTGTACGGACTGTCTTCGATATGCATGCCAAAATTCTACTGTGACTGTACGGAAATACCCAGCAGTGCAATGCTTTGAAAACTGTGCTAGAAACCTTGAAAATCGTGCCTAGAATTTATGATAGTACGACCCTCGAATTCTGTGCAGGTCGGTACGGACTGTACAGATTTTTCTCACCCAAAAAAACGTGCCCAACACCCTTCTCGATTTCTATGCTTGGAAAAACTATACGACAGCCTTGGAATGCATGCCAATACTCTTAGAAATTCCTGTTCTCCTCGAAATCTGTGCACATTAAATGATGTACGCCCCATAAATCCATACTGTACGGACTGTGTTTCCTTGCAATCTGCTGCCTTGAAAACCGTGCCTACTAGTTGCCTTGGGATGCGTTCCTAGCTCTGCAAATGCTACCTCTTCTCAAGCTCTACCTCTCTCCTCTCTTGCTCTCCAAACGATGAATGAACAATCCAACAATGGGTGCGCCCTCCAACCGTAATTGACCTCATGAGGTAGGTGATGAGTTTCTTAATCCAATGGCTGAGATTAGATTAAATGAGTAGATGAGATTGAGTGTCTTTTCACTCACCCCCTCACTAAAGTCATAAAGTCACCTTTTAATTTGCATCTCACAAATTAAATGACTAGAGTCCACATTAGGCACTTTCTCACCCCTTAGGCGCCTAGGTGATGAGAAACATTTTCCTAGGTACTTTTAATTAAAATTTTAACACTCCCTCTTATCGAGGAAAGTGTTACTCACCACTTCAAGCTTGTCCTTGAAAAATACAAACTTGCCTCTGCCCAATGCTTTGGTGAGTATTTTTGCATCCTGCTCCTCTGTAGATATGTACTGTAGCTCCACAACTCCTCTCTGAACATAGTCACGGATGAAGCGATAACGAATCTCGATATGCTTAGACCGGTCATGAAAACCTGGATTCTCCAAGAGTTTGATGCAACTCTGATTATCACAGTAAATCACGGTAGGCCTCAATTGCACACCGAACAATCCCACCAGCAACTTGCAAAGCCAAAGGGCCTCACAACTGGCCTGACTGGCGGCCATATACTCAGACTCCGCAGAACTCAAAGCCACTGACTTTTGCTTCCGACTGAACCAAGACACAATTGTTGAGCCCAATCTGAAACAACACTCTGAAGTACTCTTCCTGTCACTGACACATCCTGCCCAATCTGAGTCTGTATAGCCAACCAGAGGAACTCCATATCCACTCTGAAAGTCGAGACCATAATCTAACGTACCACAAAGATACCTAAGCACATGTTTTGCTACCACTCAATGCACTCTCCTAGGCTCCACCATGAACTCATTGAGAGTGTTGACAACAAAACAAATATCTGGCCTGGTATTGACCAAATACATCAATGACCCGAACAATTGATGATACAAAGTGGAATCCACCAACTGTGACTCAGAAGCATGAAGCTTCTTCCAGTTGGTAATCACGGGAGTCACACACATACTTCCCTGTCCCAGGAAGATGTGTCCAGGCTCCTGCCAAACCTCCAATCCCAAAAAGTGATGCATCAGTCCGATATCAGTCATTTTGAACTCTGAAGCAAGGCTCTCCTTGCAGCCGCTGATGAGTCTTTCTGCTCCTGTAATGAAAAGATCATCCACATATACAGAAGAATGAAAGAATCCTCTCCAACCACAATGTAGTATAGGTTGGGATCCACCTCACTCTTCTCAAAACCCAACTGCTACAAATAGGCATCTGTCCTCGAATACCAAGCTCTGGGAGCTTGTTTCAGCCCATACAATGCCTTCTTCAGTCTACACACATGAGACTCTCTCCCATGCACCTCAAAGCCCAATGGCTGCTCAATATATACCTCCTCCTGTATAAGACCATTCAGAAATGTGGTCTTCACATCCATCTGGTGGATCTTCCAACCCATCTCTACTGCAATGGAAATCACCGACCTGATCGAAGTATATCTAGCAACCGATGCAAAGGTCTCATCATAGTCAACTCCCTCAACCTGTGAAAACCCCCAAGCCACAAAGCGAGCTTTGTACTTCTCAATGCTGCCATCTGCAACATGCTTCAGTTTATAGAGCCACCTGGAAGTCACCACTGACTTCCCCTCAGGTCTAGGAACAACTTCCCAGACATCGTTCTTCATGATGGAATTGTACTCTTCCATCATGGCATCTCTCCAAACCTGTCTACCAAAAGCCTCCTCAAAAGTGGAAGGCTCAGACTCCCGAATATTGCTCACCATCGCGATGTAGCTGCAAAACCTCTCGGGAGGTTTACTCTCCCTCACTGCTTGTCTGGGATTTCCCACTGAACCCTGTGCCTCCCTCAAAGTATCCTGAAGCCACTTGGGCTTCCTCCTCTCTGAAGTAGTGTCTCGTGGAGGGGACTCTTCTTGCTCAACCCCATCTCTTGAAGACTGTGATCCTAAAGTAGACTATGGAGTACTTGATCCTGAAACTTGTGGACCAGTAGCCCGCGAACCTGAATCCTGTGGCCTTGTCACCTGTGAACTTGTTGTCCCCAAAACTGGTGGCCCCGAACTCTGTGTCACTGTAGTCTATTGAGGACTCACTTGAATCTGAGGTGAAGATTGCTCACCCTTCTCTGTCCCTCTAGACTTTCTAAAGGCTCCGTCCTCCTCAAATTTGACATCCCTCCTCAAGATAGTCTTCCTCGAGGAAGGAAGGTATATACGAAAAGCCTTTGAAGTCTCACTGTACCCAACAAAGATCCCTCTCTCTGCCGTGGGCTCCGGCTTTGTCCTCTTCTCATAAGGGACATGTGAATAAGTGATGCACCCAAAAATTCGAAGGTGCCCCACCTCAGGCTTCTTCCCAGAAAAAGCCTCCTTAGGAGTCATGCTCCCCACAACCTTATGAGGACTCTTATTCTGCAATAAACTACAATGTAGCATGCCTCAACCCATAGAAATAGTGGCAACCCCTGATCATGTAGCATGGCTCTCGCAACCCCAATAATGGCCCTGTTTTTCCTCTTTGCAACCCCATTCTGCTGTGGGTTGTAAGGAACAATCAACTCTCTCTTGATGCCCTCTCCTGCACAGAAGTCCATGAACTCCTTGGAGGTATACTCACCCCCATTGTCTGTCCTCAGAACTCTGATTTTCTTTCCTGTTTGGTTCTCCACAAGAGCTTTGAACTCTTGGAACTGACTGAAGACATGTCCTTTGGTCTTCATGAAGAAAATCCAAGACTTCCGTGAGAAGTCATCAATGAATATAACATAGTATAGAAAACCAGTCAACGATGTCGAAGACATCGGGCCACATACATATGAATGTATAAGATCAAGAATCCCCGTTGCTCTACTGTCACTGCTCAGAAAAACAGTCTTGGTGTACTTTCCCAAAGCACACCCCTTGCACAACTCATGGTGCTCTGAACTGAAATATGGAACTCCTGTCACCATCTCCCTCACTACCCTCAAAGCCCCATGGTGCAAATGTGCCATAGCTCACATAGGTCATTGTTGCTGGTAGTATGAATCAATGCTCTCGCTCGCTGGAACATAAGCTTGTACAACTTCTCATGTCTAGTCCCAATCACTTTGGCTGAAGTGATACTAGACCCCTTTGGATAAAGGAACACCTGCCCATCATGGAACAAGACCTCAAAGCCCCTCTCCTCAATAGCAGAAACTGACACTAAGTTCTTCTTCAAGCCCATAACATAGAGAACCTCTGTCAAAGACATGGGAGGTAAAGACTCCCTCTTAAATGATACAATTCCACAACCAACTGCCTTGACCACCCAGTCATCTCCAAGCACTACCTCGGCATCTCCAATCTGTATAAGGTCTGTCAAGTGCTCACGAACCCCTATCATATGCCGAGAGGCACCACTGTCAATATACCAAGTATATGAATGAGTGGTCCTCGTGGATAAACACACAACCAAGGAAAACTCCTTGTCAAACTTGGTGGGAAACTCTTCCACCACTGCTGAAGCTGTTGTTTGTTTCTTCTTCTTGTTAGGACACTGACTTGCATAATGCCCAAACTTATGGCATGCAAAGCACTTGACTTTGTTCATGTCTTTCTTCCCTTCACCCTTGGGCTTGTTTCCTCCCTTTGGACCCTTTTTGAACTTCTTCTTGCTGCTGGTAGCAAGAGCCACATTCTCCTCCTCATGACCTGTAGATGAACTGCCATGTACATAACCTCTCCGGGTCTCCTCCTGAACAAAGTCATCCCAAAGACGTTCCTAGTTGGGAAGCTTCTCCCTAGCAACAATGCCCTCCACAAAAACAACCCATTGTTTGGAAACTCCATTCAATGTTGTTCTCACAAGCTCACTGTCAACTATGGCCTCCCCCACAACTCCAAGCTCATCTCTCACTTGTGTCAATCTAGTAAGCTATGTGACCACATTTTCATCCTTGGTCATTTTAATGCTCTTTAGTTTTCCCTCAAAACCATCTTCCGTTTCTCATTAGTACTCTGATACAATTTAGTCAAAGACTCCCACATCTCATAGGCATTTGTCTTCCCCGTTAAGTGAGAAATCAAATGGTCCTTGATGACATCAAGAATAATCCTCTTAGCCTTGATACTCTTCTTAGTGTAAGCTGCAATAAGAGTAGCATCAATAGGTACCACAACATGATGAGTGGTGGTATTTT
The DNA here is from genome assembly GCA_000966675.3 of Picea glauca. Taxonomy (NCBI): domain Eukaryota; kingdom Viridiplantae; phylum Streptophyta; class Pinopsida; order Pinales; family Pinaceae; genus Picea; species Picea glauca. The sequence continues at coordinate 33,060 of JZKD02S1618341.1, forward strand.
CCACAATGTCCCACAACTCATTTTCTTGCAATAGCAATATCATCCTCTCCTTCCAAGCACCAAAGTTTTCTGCCCCATCAAGTCTATCCTCAACTCTCAAACCTGTAGTCATTGACCTCTTTTTGCTGAGAATGAAAAATTCAAAAATCTTCCCTGTGAAGTGACTGCTATCCCAACTTTCTGACTTGCTGAAATATCTCTACTTCTTTCAACTTAGTTCTGATACCATGTAAAATTTCAGACCCCAACCCAGTTTCAGTCTCGCTGATTTTCAACCAATGATTAATGCCCAAACCCAGTTTTATAACAGTAAATAAAACTCACCAGAAAAATAATTTTCAGAACTGAAACATGAGGATTTTGAACATCGTTTATAACGCATAAATAAAATACCAGCAACACATAAACTCAGAAAAATATCGACACAGAGATTTTCGATCTAACAACGACTCTGGAAAAACCCACAAGGGGAAAACCAGTGAGAGAGGGCTTTTATTATTTATGGGTTTTTGAGAAATTCTTTTACAACATATTCATCTTCAGAAATTACAAAAACTTATCTGTATAGTTCTAGAGATTGCTCCTCGATTTCTGAACCATAAATCCGTACAACAGTATGACTGTCCCAACAATGAACACTGTACGGACTATCCTCGATATGCATGCCAAATTCTGCTGCAACTGTACATAAATACTTAGCAGTGCAATGCTTTGAAAACTGTGCCAGAAACCTTGAAAATTGTGCCCAGAATTTATGACAGTACGACCCTCGAATTCTGTGCAGGTCTGTATGGATTTTTCTCACCCAGAAAAACGTGCCCAACACCCTTCTCGATTTCTGTGCCTGGAAAAGCTGTACGACAGCCTTCGAAGGCATGCCAATACTCTCAGAAATTCGTGTTGCTGTTCTCCTTAAAATCTATGCACATTAAATGCTGTACAGCCCCACAAATCCATATTGTATGGACTGTGTTACCTTGTTGTCTGTTGCCTTGAAAATCGTGCCTGCTAGTTTCCTTGGAATGTGTGCCTAGCTCTACAAATGCTGCCTCTTCTCAAGCTCTACATCTCTCCTTCTCTCTTTCTCTCCAAAAGATGAATGAACAACCCAACAATGGGTGCGCCCTCCAACCCTAATCGACCTCATGAGGTAGGTGAGGAGTTTCTTAATCCAATGGCTGAGATTAGATTAGATGAGTGGATGAGATTGAGTGTCTCTTCACTCACCCCCTCACTAAAGTCATAAAATCACCTTTTAATTTGCATCTCACAAATTAAATGACTAGGGTCCACATTAGGCACTTTCTCACCCCTTAGGCACCTAGGTGATGAGAAACACTTTCCTAGGTACTTTTAATTAAAATTTTAACATGGAGGAGATCCATAAAAGATAAGCTCAAAGAAGTTATTATCATCTAACTAAAAGATTTCTTATTCTACTTATTCATTGGATTTTCAATGATTTCTTTCTACGTCTCTACTTTTTCTAGATTTAAGATTTGACCATACCATTCATCATCTGGATCTAGCCACATGTTTATTTCATTTTTATATTCAATTTTATCCCCGTGGCAAGTGTGAAGAAGCCTCTGTTATTCCTCTCCTATTTTCATTGCTTTATATTATTATGATGATGATTATTATTATTATCATCGACTCATTAAACAAATCCTTGATTTCCTTTATGAGCTTAGGGTCATAATGAGAGTTTGAAGCTAAATTCAAGCAATTATTGTACTCATAAAACCTGTAGATAATATTTTGCCAAAATTATAATAGGATCTAATTCTTTCCCCTGAAAAAAAATTCCATTTGATTTGCATATTTGGACTTGAAATTATGATGATTTGTTCTTTCCCATTAGAATTTGGGGCTAAAACTAATAGGAAAGCTGCAGAGCTTGTATCCTCCTCAATTTTGCTTTGAACTATATTATTTTATAGTTTCTCAAAAGATTCTTTATTTATACTTTCCAACGCTTCAAATTGCTCCTTATTCTGATGCATCATTTAGAAGATAACAATAGTTTAATATAGGGTATCAAATTTGGTAGCATTTTAGGGCCAATGGGAAATATGATTTGCGGCTATAACAATGTTGTTAAAACTAATTGCAAGTATATCAAGTTACTTAGTTGGAAATCTCTTGGTCTATTTTTTTTAAACATAGTAAAGAGACCTCAACCAGGGATTTTATTGGAGAATTTGTTTGTATGGAAAATGTAACATCCCCATTTTTAATCCCTGGTTTAACAATGTATATTGTAAACATGATATATGGTTGTGGGCCAAGTGATGTAATATGTAAACATTATATATCGAAAATAATAAAATAAATGTATCGCCGGTTTTCACAAGAGAGGGGGGTCCAAGGGGTTTAAGGGGGAATTATTCATGTGTATTAATCTCAACCCACTTTTCTAAAATTATTATTTTGTACGAACCTTCTATTTTCCTTTTGAGTGTATCAAAGCCCTAATCAGTAAATACATGTAAGAGGATTAGTGTGAAAAGTCACCTCACATAGTTATTGAGAACATGGGGTTGAGTATAATCAACCTTGGGGAATGTGAGAGTCAACATGCATGGGTGAAAGGGAAATTCGAATGGGTATTGTCGGCAATTTTTACAACTAGTTTTTGGGACAACAAGAGGGAGTTGAGTGCTGGATCTTGAAGGAAACCATAGTGGGGTTTGTGGGTAGCTTTTAGGAGTTGTAATTGAAAGAAGAAGAAGACTGCTAAGCTTGTAGGAGAGATTTATGTGTAAGAAATTACCATAGAGAAAATGAATTGCAGTTGAGAGTTTCCTGTTGTAGCTGTAAGTCCCTGGAGTCTTCAACATGAGATATTCCTAGCCAATTTGTGTTGGAGCCTTGCAGGTAAGTGGGAAGGCTTGAGGGATTGCATGTAGAGAAGGGGGATCCCATTCCTTGGGTTGTATAGGTTGAGGGGAAGAGAGCTGGTGGATTGGGATAGTTGTAGGAAAATTAACTTGCTGTGGGTTATATTTGTATATGAGTGGACAATAGAGACACCCTTTCTTGTGGATTTCTAGCCCCGAATTGGGGGTGAATCGCTGCTGAGATTTGGAGTAGGGAGTCTATAGTTGGGTGGAACGTCTATCCTCTGTAATTGGTTGCACATTCTCTTAACAAGATACATGTTTTTATCTTTGTTCACTATTTTTATTCATGGGTTTTAATTGCTATGCATGCTATTTTGTTTGTTGAGCTAATTGATGATTGATGTGCATGTTTAATAAATTGCATTCATGTTTTAAATAATTATGTTAGATGCATGGACATTTTTAGCACACTGCACATTTAATTGATTAATGGGTATCAAAAAATTTTGTTGGGTTTAGTAGTGGGGTGCTACATAGTGGTATTAGAGCTAAAAGTTACACCACTGGACTTGCAAGGGCTTGCTATAGAACAACAAATTATTACTTGTGTGGTTTTGGGGGTGAAATTTGAGTTCGCCCAACAAAAGATGTGGGGTTAAAATCTCCATTTTTCTTCATTTCTGGTATTCAGATTGTTGGTTTTTCCTATTGTAGAGGTTGTTTGATCCAGGTGGATATTGGTGACCACCCACCTATTCCAACTGGTTCCCTGTGCCCGCTTTTTGTTCAACACGTTCTTCTGTACTGCTTTGTAATTGCGGGTTCTACACTTCTAGGGCAGTTTGAAGCCCCACACATCCTCTAGGTGGATACGGGTGGCCTCTCGCTTAATCCAACTGGCTTATTTTGTATGTTTTCATGTCAACACATCTTGTTGTACTTCCAGGGCCATTTTGGGGCCCTAAACGTTGTTTTTTTGGCTCACCACAGTGAAACTACAAACATAGTCAGAGTTTGACAGAAGAATGTGTACTTCTCTTAAATACCTTTCCAACGGGCTATCACACTCCTAAAACAGAGGTTGTATGCAACAGTTACAACCCTGAGAAGTTGAGGTACCAAATTACACCAACTTACCCATAGGGCCCACATGAATTTTGGTGTTTCACCTTCTAGGGTTAAGTTTTTGGATGTCTAGGGTTTTGACATTCATGAGTAATATCAAAAAGGTCTCTGGAGTCTCATTGTAATCCATTCTACTTAGAAAGATGCGCGTAGCAGCCACATCTCTTCTCACAGATAGCTACCACCATTCGAGCAAGTGTTTCAGTTCTGCAGTTTTACAGTTTCAACCTATTTCATTATTTAATAGAAGATATTGTTCACTAGATATTTGTGTTATTCTTCATATCTTGGTGTTTATTGTATTCAATCTGTTAATCAGTTCATTCCGATCCTAAATTCGGATCAGTGGTATCAGAGTGGTCTGCTCTTCATTTATTTTTCTTCGTGCATGTTCCCGACAAGATTTGGGTGCAAGAAGTTGGGACTCGAACCAATCGAGCCATTACAAGATCGGTCATGCCGAGCCCAACAAAAACCCATGGGGGACGAAAAGAAAGATGATGGAGCATGCGATCCTATTAAAATGTTTCTCGAGCAATCCCTCACGCGACAAAGGAACGAAATGATGGACAACTTCGCGCAGATCCTTCGACGATGGCCCACAGGAGAAACATCTTCATCAAGCGGCCATGCAACCCCCTTCAAGGTATAGGTAAATTTTGATATTCCATTATTTGAAGGACTAATAGATGCAGATGTTGTAGATAAATGGTTGAATCTGCTCGAAGGATATTTTTCGGTCCACAATTTTTCCGATAGGGAAAATATCACTTTTGCACTCCTCAAGGCCGTTCCCCATGTTAAATACTAGTGGGATACTTACTCTGAGCAAAGGGTCATGGAGGAATCTACAATGTTTGTGGTGGCCTCTACATGGGATTCATTTCAGGACGCCATTAAAGAACAATACTACCCTATTGGAAGCTACAAGGACCAATACACCAAATGGACCACCCTATGTCAAGAAAGGGACCAGACAATACCAGATTTCACCAATATTTTCCATACCCTACGCACCAAATTGGGTATCAAAGATTCTAAGCGTCATTTGGTGCTCAAATACTAGCAACTATTTACATAGATACATTCAATTAGAAATGGATTTCCTAGACAACACCTCATTGGGAACGACTTATAGATATGTTGTCAAGATCAAGCATAAATTTAAGCAGAAACAACGAGAGTTTGGATCTGCAAACCCCTCACAGTCGAAGGAGGGAAAGGAAAGCCCCAACCCACACAACAAGGGACCAATTCGAGATGGCCTCCCTCAAAACAACTAGTCCAATCCGCAACACAAGAAGGGCAATGAGAAAACGAAGAAGGACACGAGAAAATGATGTGAGTACCATAAAAGTCCTTGGCACAATACCGAAGAATGTCGCTCCAAATAGTCCCTCGCGGCCAAGCTGAAGGCTTCCGAGTCAGAGGTCGATTTTGATTTTGAGTCAAATCCTGAAGGAGGGAAGCGGATTATCGATGTTGAACCTAGTGCCACTATCGCTACCACCAAAGTCCGGCCAAGTGAACCAGAAGAACCAGAGGAAGGGGAACACCTATTTCACTCACAGATGTGGGTCAAGGGGGCTCCGCTTCATTTCATTGTTGATATCAATAGTCAGAAGAGCACGATTTCAACAGAGGTTTTCAAGCAGCTGGTCCTGTCAATGACACCGCACCCATAACCCTACACCATTGGTTGGCTTTGCCATGAAAGAGATCTCTGTGTCAGCCAACAATTTCATCTGCCCTACGACATCAAGCCTTTCAAAGATGAGGTACTGTGTGATATTTCTCCCCTTGAAGTTTGTGATGTTCTTTTAGGACAACCATATTTGTCGAAGCATCATGTTGTGTATGAGTCTAGACCCTGGATTGTTATTATTAATTTGGGTAGACAATTGTATAGGATCCCAGAGGTAGCGCCGCCTACTGCTATTTCTTTAATCTTTGCTAAGCAATGCAATAAGGTCATTTCACAGACCAGGAAGTTCATCTTCTTTGTGATCTGTGCTCACAGTAAGTAGAAGGTCGTCGCCACATCCGTGGCCTCTACACAATGCCTCTCTTTGTAGTAGAAGCAAGTGGATGGGATTGTGGAAGAATACAAAGACATCTTCTCCTCACCTACAGGGGTACCGGCACACTGCCAATTCAAGCATACAATTGATCTGACCCTCGGCGCACCTCTACCTAATGGACCAGTCTATCGATGCTCGCTGATGGAGAATGACGAAATTAGGTGTCAGATCTGAGAGCTTCTTCAAAAGGAGCACATTAAACCCAACTCCTCCCCTTGCGGAAGCCCGATTGTACTGGTGCAGAAGAAGGACGAGACTTGGCGACTTTGCATTGGTTACAAAGCCTTAAACAAAATCACAGTCAGGAACCGCTACCCCATTCCCAGGATTGATGACCTTCTTGACCAACTCAAGGGGGTAAATTTCTTCAGCAATATTGACTTAAAGTCTGGCTACCACTAGGTTCCCATCGAACCAACTGATGTATGGAAGACAACCTTCAAGTCTAAAGGAGGTCTCTACGAATGGCTAGTCATGCCCTTTGGCTTAACAAATGCACCAACCACTTTCATGAGGTTGATGGATGATGTATTGAGACCCTTCACCAAATCCTTTGTGGTAGTATATTTGGATGACATCCTCATCTTCAGCAGAACATGGGAGGAGAACATGCGACATATTTAATAGGTTTTGAGAAATTTGTAGCAGCGCAAGCTTTATGCCAACTTGGAAAAATGATCTTTTGGCATGAATGGGGTCCAATACTTGGGCTACATTGTTGATGAGCATGGGGTACCTGTTGATCCAACTAAGATCCAAGTCATCCATGATTGGCCAGCCTGGACCACACTGACCGAGCTTCAAAGATTTTTGGGACTACCCAACTTCTACCGACGGTTTGTGTTGGGATTCTCCCATATTGCATGAGACCTCAGCCAGGTGACCAAGGGAGGTGGTAGGGCCAAGTTCGTGTGGGGGAAGGAGCAACAAAGAGCATTCGATGATCTGAATCATTGCTTGTGCTCAACTCCAATACTCTCCTTGCCTAATCTGCAACAACAATTCGAGATTGAGATTGATGCATCTGACTATGCTGTGGTCGTAGTTCTCTCTCAACACGGGCATCCGATGGCATATAATAGTGAGACACTTTCCGATACTGTCAGGAAATACCCCACCTATGACAAGGAAATATATTCCATTGTACAAGCCTGTCTTCAATGGAAACATTACATTCTGGGGAAAGATACGATCATACACACTGATCACAAGTCTCTGTAGTTCATACAGACACATGGGAAATTGCAGAACGACCACCATCAGAAGTGGTCCACCTGCCTGCAACAACTTCATCTCAACATCAAGTATAAGACATGTATCTCCAATCGTGTCGCTGACTCCCCCAGTCGACCTCTTGTGGCTGCACTCACCGCTGTGCTCCATTCATGTGGACATGAAGCATATGAGTGGCCCCAACTTTATCAACAATATCGAGACTTCGCCACCACATATAAGTTCTTAGGTACATGAAAAATTGTCACTAATTTTCACATTCAGGACTAACATTTATGCCATGTGGGCTATATTTGTGTTCTTACAAGCGAGCGTGAAAAGATGAATTGGGAAGCCCACTATAGTTGGGTGGCATGACATTTTGGCATAGAGAAATCTGTGGTTGTTCTTCAAAAACATTTTTATTGGCCAAAACTTCGACATGACGTCAACAAGTATATCAGATCTTGCACTGCCTGTGCCATTTCCAAACCAAATGTTGTAACCTAGGTCTACATCCCCCGCCTCTCCTCTCTTTTTCCCTATGCCTTCATCAATTTTTCATTTTTCTGTTAGTTAAGTCAGTTTCCCACTACTGACTGTCTTGGCCCTTATTCATTTTTGAGTCTTCGCTCATTTCTGTTTCTATTTCTCTGGGAGGATAAAATACATTTCATATTTGTTTTGGAATGCTTGTCATCACGTAATGGGATCACCGCAGGTCTACCAAGCGTTTTCTATGAGTAGGAAATGCCCGTGCATACGATGCAACAATCCAGGGTAGCAAATTTCGGGCTCAGACTGTGGGAACAGACAGGTAAAATGTCAATGGTAAATATCCACCAAGCAAATCATAGATCAACGACTCTCATCCATTCAGGTTCCAGAATCGCGTGGGTTTCAATATCAAGTTCTAAGTACTGAGTTGCTGAATACCCGAATGTCGAAGACCCGAGAACTTGACATGTCACTTCAAAGATTTTCTTTCGGGAGTTCTCCGAGATTAACATTCATAAACTCCCGAAGTCCCGAAGCTCGGATTTCAGAAGAGAATCTGGACCGTTCGTCGATCACGACACGTGGCAACAGATCATTCACTTTGGGGATTTTCCTCCAGGAGATGTTTCATGTTTCACATTCGAAAGTCCCGAAGAGCCAAAGACCCGAAGTACTGAAGTAAATCAGGAGCATCCATCAGAAGGGACATGTGGAAGTAGATGTTTCATGTTTCACATTCAAAACACTTGAAGCCTGAAAGTCCAAAGTGAAACTGGACCATTGATCCTAGGTCAACGAGAACCGTCGATTCTCGCAGCAGGTAAATGTCACCTAGATCTTGGATTGTAATCAGATTGACGGCTATAGTTCATTGCGGGGACAAAAACTGCTCGAGCGTTAATTTTCCTAAGCGGTCACGCAATTGGAACCATGGTATTTTTGGAAGGGTACATGGAAGCTTGTAGTGGATTGCAGGCTCGAAGGCGGTATGAATCCAAACCACCCTCAACATCTCCCACAATCACGTGCTTGAATGACATTAGATCACCGCATCACCTCCACTCATCCACTCACTACTCTCGCTCCTCTCACCACCCGACACTTCTCCTTCGTTAACCCCCACACTAATCTCCATCGACGGTGGCCCACCTCTCCAGATCAATGGTCCTTATCGCAACTTGGACACCCCTGACCATTCTACCTTTAATGGTGGGGGGGAGGGGTTCTGAGTAAGTAGTTTTCTCATCACGGGCCCTACCTAATGTGGCCGCTCCTCAAGAACTCAGACCCCCCCCTCTCTAATTCGCTTACCGCCTCCTCTCGCCTTTCACCACCTGTTCTCCACTCACTTCCCAACCTACTCACACCTCCTCTCACTATGCCCTCTGTCTTCACACATCATCTACCCTCGCGTCCATTCATCTCGTCTCCTGATCGGATGCTCACCTTCACGTCTCCCCTCATGTCTAATGGGCCAACAACCATTCCAAAAAAGCTATTTCATAGGTACAGATGGCATCTGACGGGGTCAATACAAAGTGCGCTTGGATTCCGAAAGCTCAGACATAGACATAGAGCTAAGTCTCAGTCACAGGTTGATGCAGATTAGTTCCAAAAATGCTGCAACAAACTCTTCTCATGCAACTGGTTATCTCCAGTGGACTCCAACAACTCGCAGACACACCGTCGTTCAACACAGAGCTCTGCTCTGTCACTTTGAGGCCTATTTTCGGCCACTTAGTTGCTCCAGCACATGCATCAGTTCTGTCGCAGAGACAATAGTAGTTTTATTTGATTAAGTCCAACATTTTCCTGGATTAGATGCAAGAGTGGTCTTTTGTGTGTGATAAGAACCACTCTTGTTGATTAAGTCCAGTATCTTAGTGAAGTTCATTATTTGATTTACGAACAATTCACTAAATTTAGGTCTCAGTCGCCTAAGGACGAGAGCCTCTGCAACTCTTTTAAATAGTTAGTTTTTGGATATTGTAAGGGGGTCAGATTTTTTGAGGAAAGAATAGAAATACAATAGACTAGTTGGACTCGTTTTATGCACGGATTAAAGCTCTCTACCTGGTGAACATACTCTTGATGACAGTGTTTCATTCAACTCTTCATGTGTTTTCATTCTTATCTTGAATACAGTTTTTGATTTGTGCAACATACATTTCATTTCCTTTCAGCTATTGTATGACTTATTTTTACTGATATGCAACCTGCCAAACAACTAGTGCTTTGGTGAATATTTGTTTTCTGCAACCTGTGGGAGTTATTGTGTTTTGATACATGTTTGATGTCTTGAAATGATATTTTAAGTATTGAATTGATTGCAACAGATTATTCACTGAGTAGTTTGTTGTTTCCCTCTGTTTTCTATTATTTCTCTGGTCTGTCATTAGTGTGCCATCAACCAAGGAGGGCCCTCATCCATATAGTTTTTCCAAACCCAACCTTGCCTTTGTATTGATAGAATAACCCTCTGACCAACCCAACAAAAGTGTTAAAAGAAGCAATCATTCTAAACTGATAGGTGGCCTAGATTTTCCCTTTAGCAGTCAGGTGCAGACCTTAGGACCAACATCTTTTGGCATTGTTGTCGGGGAACCAACTAATGAAATATATTTCCTTGGGAGAACGAAAATTGATCAACTTTTACCTTTGATGGTGAACATAGACCAGACACAAACAGACTGCCATCTTTCACCTGGCAACTTGACTGAGTAAAATTTAAGGAAGAAATACCGACGCCCAAAAAGGGATTCAATAGATCCAAATCTGAAAACAACAAATCCAAGAAGGATGATTCTAACCCTGAGAATAACATAGTAGGCTTTGAACTATAAAGACAACTAAGGAAATCCACTGTATCTCAAAGATACACTTCCCCCCTCAAGGAAAAATCTGCAAACCAAGAGAATACTTCGAACCATCATCATGAGCAGCTTGAATTTGCTAGCCCTGAGAATCATATTTCCAAAGGGGCTCAAACATCTCCTACTCCTGATTCCACTTCAACATCCAGTCCTGCATCCACTCCTGTATCTCCCATAAATTTGTAGATTCCTATTGCTCAATCCATGGCCGTTAATAGGATGGATGTCATAATTGCTGCCAGATATGCACCCTTAGTACTACCTGTAGTTTTACATGCACTCCCAACCACATATTACATGAAGTATCTGCCATGATATAATGGGGAAGGTGAAATAACTGCTGAAGAACATCTGGTAGCCTTTTACAGTTTTGCAGACAATTTTAACATTGATTATTTAGATGTGTGGATGAGGTTGTTTGTACAGAGTTTGGATGGGGAGGTCAGAAAATGGTTCATAGGTCTTCCTCCAGCCTCCATTGCCAATATTGAGGCATTGGATGAAGCTTTCATAAAGCAATGGGGAGATAAGAGAGATTATATCTATTACATCACTGAATTTGGGGCTCTAAAGAGAAAAAATGGTGAATCTATTTCAGACTTCACCAACAGATTCAATAAAATGTATGGTAGAATCCCAGATGAAATCAAACCAATGGAGGCCTCTACCAAGATCACTTATGCTAATGCATTTGATGCAGCATTCTCCCTCCTCCTGAGAGAGAGAATATCAACCACGCTGTTATCCATGCAGGAAGCAACCATCGAAGTTGAATTTGATATTTTGGCATCAAACAGATTAAAGACTAGATCTGATAAAGAGAAGAAAAAATAGAGAGAGGATGCCCCTACCTCCTCTAACCCAACTACATCTGATCCCCAACTTGAGGATATGACCAAGACTTTGAAGGATCTGAGTTCTGAGATAGCTAAGCTAAAATGGGAATCCAAATAGCCAAACATAACTTTTCAAGGGGCTGGTAATAGAAATCCGAACTAATTTAGAAGGCCTAATGATGCTCCTCAAGTAATGCAGAGAGAAAGGAGAAATGTTGATGATCAAAGGGTGGTGCCCCCTTTCCAAAACAATTATATTGAGGAGATGGATGCAGACAATGATGATGTGGACAATACTATTGTGCTTTTCAATGAGATAGATTATTATACCAGTCATTTAACATAGCAAGAATATGAGGTAGCTCAATTATCAAATCAATTTGATGATCAGATAGGGGAGGAGGGAGTTATTCAAGGTCAACCCAAGAACAAATACGATTTGAGGACGATAAATGGAGCTTCCAAAGCCACTATCTCTGATCAAAGCAAACAAGCAGAAGCTCCTCCCAAGCCAAATCCAAATAAAGGTATGCCATCTAAAACTCAGTCATCTCCACTATCAAAACCTCTTACCCTTGAAACAAAGGAAGATGATAAGCCACCAACCTCTTTCAACATGGAACATGAGCTGAGAAAAATCAAGATTTATTTCCCTTTGATAGAATTGTTAAAAAACGAACCTTTCAAGAAATCCATCATGAAAGTTCTGCAACCAACTCCTTCTAGTGTATCTTCCGATGTCATTAGTCTATAGGATGAAAACCCAACCATTACTGTGGGTCCACACATTGAGGATGGATTTGATGCTTCTCCTCCTTTCTATATATCTCTGAATGTCCATGATAAGATCCTGCACAATTGTCTTATGGACTCAAGAGCCTCTCACAATTTCATGCCCAAAGTTGTTATGGAAGAACTAGGTCTGGAGATTACCAAGCCTTACAAAGACCTGTATTCCTTTGATTCTAAGAAAGTAAATTGTCTAGGATTGATAAAGGATATGGTGGTTTCTCTAGCACAATTACCCATGAAGAGTGTAGTGATGGACATTGTGGTGGCCAACATCCCCCCAAAGTTTGGCATGCTCTTATCCAAAACTTGGGCTAAGAAGGTTGGAGGATCATTGCAAATGGACCTCACATATGCCACCATTACTATGTTTGGTGGTGAGCACAAGAGGCTATACAGAGAGGTAAGGTTATCCTACATAGTCAGTGATCATCAAAACCCAAGAAATCACCCCATTTATGCTGTTGAGGATGGGATTGGTTTGTCTGTTTTTCATTTAGATGATGATGAACCTGAAATATTAGTCAACCAATGTAGAGATCAACCAATGAATGGTCAACAAAACAAGGTGTGGAAGATGTATTTCGATGGATATTCATCAAAAGAAGGATCTGGTGCAGGTATTCTGCTCATTTCCCCTTCAGAAGAAGTTATAACCCTCTCTTATAAGCTAGATTTTGAAACTACTAACAATATAGCTGAATATGAAGCTCTGGTATTGGGATTGAGGGCTGCCAAAGACATGGGCATTGATTGTTTAGCAGTTTTTGGTGATTCTGAGTTAGTCATCAATCAAGTGAGGAATATCTATCAAGCTAAGCAATAGAGGCTCAAGCGATACAAAAACGAGGTATGGGATCTGATCGATAATTTCTTTCTAGCATTTAACATTTCTTTCACTCCCAGAGAACAAATCAGAAGGATGATTCTCTGGCCTTAGCTGTCAGCACATTCAAGCCTCCCATTGGCCCAAATTTTAAATATCAGGTGGAAATCAAACATAGAACAACCATACCAGACAACATACAACACTGGCAAGTCATTAGTGATGATTTAGAGCTGCAGAGATTTCTACACACCATTGAAGAATTCTGCAATATCTCAATTGATCAAGAAAGTCATGAAGATGAAAATGAGAAATTAGAAGATAAAAAATACTCTCATCTTCTAAAGACAGTGGCTGGTCATGATATTGTGGAGCTTAAAACCAATCACATTCTGAGAGGACTAGTGCCATTGGAAATATTGTTTGATAGAAATGATGTTTACAAAGGATCTGCCATGAAGAATCAAGAAGAGGAGGTGATAGAGTGCAATATTGGGACCACTAAGAATCCCAAGATCATCAATATGTCCAAAGCATTAGCCGTAGAACAAAAAGACAGCTATGTCAGTCTCATTAAATTTTTTATTGATACTTTTGCATGGTCCTATGAAGATTTGAAGACATTTGATATTGAGATCATCCAGCACAAGATCCCTCTAAAAACCGGCTCTAAGACATTCAGACAGAAGATTAGACAATTTAATCCCATGTTAATGTCTATAATTGAGAGAGAGCTAAAAAGGATGTTGGTTGCCAAGATTATTGTACCATTGAGGTATTCAAACTGGGTGGCCAACTTAGTGCCTGTAAGGAAGAAGAGTGGGGAGAAATGATTATGTGTTGATTTCAGAAATCTAAATAAGTGTTCTTTGAAGGAAAATTACCCCCTCCCCAAAATGGATCATAGTTTACAGAGGGTGGTAGGTGCACACATAATTTCCTTGTTGGATGGATACTCTGGTTATAACCAAATAGCAGTTTGTGAGGAAGACAAAGAAAAAACAACATTCACCACCCCATGGGGAACATTCATGTATGACAATATGCCCTTTGGTCTCATGAACACAGGGGACACGTTTCAGAGGGCCATGGACATTTCTTTCGTGGGGGAAAAGGAAAAATTTATGGTCATATACTTGGATGACATTACCATTTTCTCCAAGATTGATGATGAACATTTGCAGCATTTGGAGCAAGTTTTCAAGAAATGCAGGAAGTATGGGATATCTCTCAATCCTAGTAAGTCTCACTTTGCCATGCCAGAAGGAAAGCTCCCAGGCCACATCATATCATCTGGAGGCATAAAAAATTATCCAAAGAGGGTTTGTGCCATTCAACAAATTGAGTTCCCCAGAAACAAAAAGGTTGTCCAATCTTTTATTGGTAAGATAAACTTCCTCAGACGTTTTGTGTGAAATTTTGCTGAAATTATGAAGCCTATTACTAACATGTTGAAGAAATATGTTGTGATTAAATGGTCCTCGGAGGAAAAATCATCTTTCCAAACAACCAAGCAAGCTTTATTCGAAGCACCTATATTGGTCAGCCCTGACTATACCAAATATTTCTTCATCTTTTCCTTTGCCTCAAAGGAAACAATTGTTGCTGTACTGCTGTAGAAAAATGAGGAAGGGCATGAGCAGCCAATATCCTTTTTCAGCAGATCCCTCCGAGATGTTGAGCTCAAGTATGATATATTAGAGAAGCAAGCTTATGCATTGGTCAAAGAACTCAAGGCCTTCAGGGTTTATGTGTTACAGTCTAGCATAACAACCTTTGTTCCTAGCAACAGTGTCAAAGAGATTCTAGTCCAACCAGGCAGTGAGGGGAAGAGATGAAAATGTACTGTCAAGCTGTTGGAGTATGATTTGTACATAAATCCCACCAAGATGATCAAGGGGCAAGGATTGGCCAAATTTCTATCAGAATCAAACTGCAAGGTGCTAGATTTTCATCAAATATTCACCCAATCAGATGCACCCATCATACAACCTGGACAAGACAACTTACAGGTATTTGAAAAACATTCCTCTTCACCTTTGTATAAAAACATCATCTATTTTCTACAAAATTTTGAATGTCCACCAGATGTGAAGAAGACAAAGGCCAGGTCTCTCAAGTTGAAAGCCATCAAATTCTTCATTTCAACCCAGAGCTTGTATTGGAGGGATCCTATTGGCATTATGTTAAAATGCCTTGATGGAGATGAATCTAAACACGTCACAACAGAAATGCACAGAGGAGTGTGTGGAGGGCACCAACATTGGAAGGCCACAATGCTCAAGATATCGAGGGCATGATACTACTAGACCACCCTTTTCTCTGATGTGTTTGCCACTATTAGAGCCTGCAATGAATGTCATATGTTTGCAGGGAAACAAAAGTTACTATCACTGCCCCTGAAACCTATCAAAGCCAGTAGTCTGTTTCAACAATGGGAGTTAGACTTCATATGAGAAATAAATCCACCCTCTTGTGGAAAACAAAAGTGGATCCTCACTGCCATCGACTAGTTCACCAAATGGATTGAGGCTGTGCCCACGAGGAATGCCACTGACAAGGTAATCATGAATTTCCTGGAAACTAATATTTTTTCCAGATTTGGTTTCCCGAGTAAGCTTGTAACAAACAATGCCCAAGAATTCAATTCCAAATCCATGATTGACTTCTGTGGCAGTCACAACATTTCCTTGATACATTCCACACCCTATTACCCTCAGGGAAATGGCTTGGCAGAATCATCAAACGAGACTCTCATCAGGATCATTAAAAGTTGTTGACTGAAAGCAAGAAATCCTGGGACTCTAAACTCAAATATGCCCTATGGGCTGACATGATCAACACTAGGAAGTCTCTAGGAACCTCACCATTCCATCTTGTTTATGGCATAGACGTTGTTTTTCCTACTCAGCTCGGTATACTAGTCCTGAAATTCTTGCAGGAGGACATTGGGGAACCCAATGATATCCAAAGGAGAATATTTTAGATTATAGAAGTTCATAAGAGAAGAGAAGCACTAGATCAGAGGACATAAGCATACCAGAATAAGATCAAAGCAACCTTTGATAAGAAAACCAAGAAAGAGATTTTTTAGGAGGGTGACCTAGTTTTGAGGTGGGATGCCAGAAGGGACGACAAGTCCAAGCACGGTAAATTCGACAACCTCTGGTTTGGCCCTTTTAAGGTAATTGAAGTTCTGGACAACAACATGTTCATACTGAACAATCTATATGATACAGAGCTCTTTGGAGGCCCAGTCAATGGGCGCTTCTTGAAACACTATTTTGTTTGAGAATGGGGGAAGGTCCCTCTTGTACCATAGCCACTTTTCTTTATTGTTGCTTTTGATTAGTTAGTTGTGTGTGAATAAAGAATCCATAGACCAACAAGGCACTAGGGTGTAGTTTCAGTTTTCAATTCAATAAAATGCATGGTTGAGGGACAGTAACAAATACACAGGGATGACAGACAGAAACGAGGGTAAGTGATGAAAGGTAAGAGCAATTATCTAATCTCAAGGCATCGATATACAGTTCTTATCACCTCACAGGGACGAGCTATCCCCAGTTGGAGACAATGTTGTAACCTAGGTCTACGTCCCCTACCTCTCCTCTCTTTTTCCCTATGCCTTCATCAATTTTTCATTTTTCTGGTTGGTTAAGTCAGTTTCCCACTACTGAGTGTCTTGGCCCTTATTCGTTTTTGAGTCTTCGCTCATTTCTGTTTCTATTTCTCTGGAAGGATAAAATACATGTCATATTTGTTTCAGAATGCTTGTCATCATGTATTGGGCTCATGTCTACCCATCCTTTTCTATGCGCAGGAAATGCCTGTGCACACGACACAACAATCCAGAGCAACAAATTTTGGGCTCAAACCGTGGGAACAAACAGGTAAACTTTCAACGGTAAAGATCCACTAAGAAAATCATATATCAACAACTCTCATCCATTTGGGTTCCAGAATTGTGCAGGTTTTAATATCAAGTTCGAAGTATTGAGTTTTTGAAGACCCGAATGCTGAAGACTCGAAGACCTAAATGCTGAAGATCCGAAGAGCCAAAGTCCTGAGAACCTGACATGCCGCTTCGACGATTTTCCTTCAGGAGTTCTTCGAGCTTAAAATTCATAAACTCCAGAAGTCCAGAAGCCCAGATTTATGAAGAGAATCTAGACCATTTTTTGGTCACGACACATGGAAACAAATAATTTACTAGGGGATTTTCCTTCGGGAGATGTTTCATGTTTCACATTTGAAAGTCCCGAAGAGCCAAAGACCCGAAGTCCCGAAGTAAATCAGGACCATCCATCAGAAGGGACACGTGGAATCATATCAACCACTTCAGCGGTTTACCTCCGGGATATGTTTCATGTTTCACATTCAAAACACCTGAAGTCTGAAATTCCGAAGTGAATCTGGACCATTGATCCCAAGTCAACGAGAACCGTCGATCCTCACAGCAAGTAAATGTCACCCAGATCTCGGATCATAATCAGATTGATGACTATAGTTCATTGCAGGGACGCAAACTACTCGCACATTAATTTTCCTAAGCGGTCCCACAATTGGAACCATGGTATTTTTGGAAGGGTACATGGAATATTGTGGTGGATTGCGGGCCCAAAGGCGGTCTGAATCCAAACCACCCTCAACAACTCCCACAATCACATGCTTGAATAACATTAGATCACCACGTCACCTCCACTCATCCGCTCAGTACTCTTGCTCCTCTCACCACCCGACACTTTTCCTCCATTAACCCCCATGCTGATCTCCATTGGCGGTGGCCCACCTCTCCAAATCAACGGTTC
>JZKD02S1618341.1:52488-81303 GCA_000966675.3 Picea glauca
TCCATAAACCTAGAATATTATGGAATCCACATACCCTTTTCCATATAATATACTAACTATATCCAAAAACCAAAGACATGAAATATGGTATAACTACACATATTATATAAATATATTATCAAGGAAAAAATAAGCTAAATGCAATTTGGACATTTGAAAAAAAAAAATTACAAGTTAAATGAGTACATCAATAAAAAATAATATACTAACCTTGCAAGTTCAAAATCCGAGCTATGTAGATCAAGAATTGGATTTGTTCAACTGGTGGGTGACGGAAAAAATAAACAGCTCAAACAAAAGCCAAGAATAGTCTCACAACTATAGCAATTGTGTCGCAAAGTCTCTTAAAGTCACGTATATATAGATAAAATAGTCAACTAGCCGTTAACACCGACCAATGAGATAGACAAAATTTTCGTCGCTATTGCCACGAAAGTTTGTCTCTATAGCGACGAAAATCACGACTAGGTTAAATTAAGATTTTCGTTGATATTGCGATGAACTTTCGTGGCAATAGCGACGAAAATCCCGCCCTGTTTAAAAAAAATATGAAACTAGTGTAAGCGTGGAAAATTTTCTTGGAATAATCCGCCCATATGTAGTAGTTATGTGTTTTCATTCTTATCTTGAATACAATTTTTGATTTGTGCAATGTACATTACATTTCCTTTCAATGATTGTATGACTTATTTTTATTGATATGCAACCTGTCAAACAACTAATTCTTTGGTGAAGATTTGCTTTCTGCAACATGTGGGAGTTAT
Source organism: Picea glauca (assembly GCA_000966675.3). Taxonomy (NCBI): domain Eukaryota; kingdom Viridiplantae; phylum Streptophyta; class Pinopsida; order Pinales; family Pinaceae; genus Picea; species Picea glauca. Next base: position 53,253 of record JZKD02S1618341.1, read on the forward strand.
TGTGTTTTGATACATGTTTGATGTCTTGAAATGATATTTTAAGTATTGAACTTCTTGCAGCAGATTATTCATTGAGTAGTTTGTTTTTTCCCTCTGTTTTCTATTATTTTACTGGTCTGTCATTAGTGTGCCATCAGCCAAGGAGGGCCCTCATCCATATCATTCTGCCAAACCCAACCTTGCCTTTGTCTTGATAGAATAACCCTTTGACCAACCCAACAAAAGAGTTAAAAGAAGCAATCATTCTAAACTGATAGGCGACCTAGATTTTCCCTTTAGCAGTCAGGTGCAGACCTTAGGACCAACACCAACCATCAAGAATCAAGGCTTATACACCCCTCTTCCTTTTCTTGAGAAGCCTTTGGAATCCATTTCAATGGATTACATGTCTGGATTTCCATCCACCAAGCAAGGAAGTGACTACGTGTTTGTGTTCATTGATCGATTTTCGAAGATGGCCATCCTCACAGCCTATAAGAAGAATGTTACAGTGACATATACTGCCAAGATCTTCTTCGAACGAGTTTGGGTCTACTTTGGGATACCACATACCATCATCTCCGACCGGGATAGTAGGTTCCTCAACACCTTTTGATCGAGTCTCTGGTCTCTGTTGGACACCAAGCTCACAAAATCCACTGCTTTCCACCCCCAAAATGATGGCCAAACATAGGTCATTAATCAAATGATTGTGGACATCCTACGCATGTACAATTCCAAGCATCCACATACACGGGACAAGAGTCTCCCATATGTGCAACACAGTTACAACATGTCTCTCCATAGTTCCACCAACCATAGCCCATTTCAGGTGGGTCTGGGATTCCAACTCTTGGGACCCATTGATGTTTCACTTCCTCATGCCACTGCACAGACAAACTCTTCCCTTGATCAGTTTGCGATCGACAAATCCACCAGACTCATTGATCGGATTCAACATATTCGCCAACAGGTCCAGGAGATTTTTCATAAATCCAATGCTAAGTACAAGCAGTGCCATGATCAACACAGGGTGCCACGACAGTTTTAGGTTGGTGACAAAGTATGGTTACATTTGCAAAAGGAGTGTCTCACCGGGCCCCATCATAAGCTTCACCCACTTCGTTATGGGCCTTAAACTATCACCAAGGCTATGGGTAACAATGATTTTGAGCTCAACACTCCACCCTTTCTTGGTATGCATCCAATATTCAACGTGGACCTCCTTCGACCATATTTTCCACCATTATTGGACACTTTTGAGATTGTAGAACAAATGACACCAACATAGCTCAACCCTGACTGTATGGAACAAGCATCCACTGATCAGATAGTGGACACACAGGTCAAGGGAACTCACCAGCAACAAATCCAACTTTACCAGGTTGTCAAGGTAGGACAACTCCTACACCAAGGAAAGTGGCTCACCCAGGGCCACATCCAGTAGAATTTTCCTCACCTGATGGGGGAACTCAACACAATGGATACCATTGCTTCCTAAGGGGGGAGGATTGATCCAGGTGGATATTGGTGGCCACACACCTATTCCAAATGGCTCCTCCTGTCCATTTTTTGTTTAGCACGTTATTTTGTACTGCTTTGTAATTGTGGGTTCTACACTTCTAGGGATTTATGAATCCCCACACATCCTCTAGGTGGATACAGGTGGCCTCTCGCCTAATCCAACTGGCTTATTTTGTATGTTTTCATGTCAACACATCTTGCTATACTTCCAGGGCCATTTTGGGGCCCTAAACGTTGTTTTTTTGGCTCGCTATAGTCAAATTGTAGATTGAGTCAAAGTTTGATTACATAATGTGTAGTTCTCTGAAAGACCTTTCCAATGGGCTATCACATGCCTAAAACGAAGGTTGTATGCAAAAGTTATGACCCTGGGAAGTTGAGGTACCAAATTACACCAACTTACCCATAAGGCCCACATGACTTTTGGCGTTTCACCATCTAGGGTTAGGTTTTTGGATGTCTAGGGTTTTGGAATTCATGAGTAATATCAGAAAGACCTCTAGAGCCTCATTATAATCCATTCTTCTTAGATAGATGCATGTAGCAGCCACATCTCTTCTCAGAGATAACTACCACCGTTCGAGCAAGTGTTTCAATTCTGCAGTTTTACAGTTTCAACCTATTTCATTATTAATAGAATATATTATTCACTGGATATTTGTGTTATTCTTCATATCTCTATGTTTATTGTATTCAGTATATTAATCAGTTCATTCCGCTCCTAAATACGGATCATTGTTATGGCTACTGAAGGGTTGAATCCATCTCAAGGACTAGAGTTGATTGTTTTCCGTGACAGTCGTGAGCTTGAAAACATGGAAAATCGACTAAGTGTCAATTTTTTTTTTGTGGCTGATACAAGGCATATTGATGAAGAAAATACTTTCGTTGAGCAACATATCGACGAAGAAAAAAAATTTCAGCACCAAAACATCGATGAAGAAAACACATTTGGGCATCGAAACGTCGATGAAGAAAAGTCTTTTAGGCATCAAAACATCGGTTCAAGCAAAGAAAAGTCTTTTGGGCGTCAAAATGTTGGCAAGTAAAAGACATTTGGGGGTCAAAACATCAGCGAAGAAAAGTCTTTTTGTGTTGAAACATCGACAAAGACATTTTTTTTGGGCACCAAAACGTTAATGAGGAAAATACATTTGAGCCCCGAAACATCAATGAAGAAAAGCGTTTTGGGGCCAAAACATCGACGTGGAAATGACATTTGGACGTCGAAATGTCAGCGACGAAAATACATTTGGATGTTGAAATATCGACGAAGAAATTATTTTGGGCACTAAAACGTCGACAAGGAGAAAATATCTTTGATCATCGATAAAGGGCATGTATCGTCAATAGAGAAATATATTTGATGATGGATAGAGGAGCATGTATTAGTGAGGAAGAAAGATCCCAACTCGTTGATATAGGGAAAATAAAGAAGAAAATAAAATAAAAAAGAGAAGAGAAGAGAAAGAGAGAAGAAAAGAAGACAAGAAAGAGGAGGAAAGAGTAGGAGAAAATAGACAAGTTTACAAAAAAAAAATTTGGAGCCAATTTTTTCTTTGGCTATAACAAGAGTAGAAAAAATCAGAATCAGGCGAAATTTAAAGGGTATGTACATAGTGACGAAGGTTACAAATGTGTCAGCGAGGGCTTTTGGCCAGTACTACTTATGTTTTCCAGAAAACACAAAATAATGGTTTTTAAAGATCTAGATTGTGCTTAATAATCAAAGTCTAGATAAATGTGAACTTTTTATAGGGATTCCAAAGAGTAGGAATGGAGTTACCTAGTTTGTCTTCTGACATAATTTAAAATGGTTTGGAGTGGAGATGTCGAAACATGGCAAAATCCACTATTCCTGGGCACTTTTTGGGTATTTTTGAAAATCTTTGGAGGAAAAGGGACTTGAGATCACCAATTCATAAATTTTCATTTAGTTGACATTTTGCCTACTCGTCAATCTAGACAACATTGCCTTTAAGAAGTTTTTGTTTGTTTTTCTCTGTTTGTGAGATTATAACCATTTTCTGCTAAAAATTCAAGTTTGGAGGAAATGCAAAATGACTAAGCTTTCAAATCTAGATTGATGCAAAAGTTGGATGGAACATTAGATCCTAAATTTGAGAGTTGTTGTGTATTCACAATCTAGATTAAAATCAACGTCTGATTAAAAGTTTTCTTGGTTCTCCCCACATTTCTTTCTACAAGAGACATAAGTTAGCTCTCGAGATTTTTGATACTAGTGAAACAAGTGAAAAAAAATGGTGAAACTATTGATTTAAGAGAGCCATAACTTTCAACCTGAAAATAAGATTGAAACATAAGTACAGTCATAAAAAAACTAATTCAAAATAGAACATATTGGAAATCTCAAAATTTTGATTAATTTATCAACGTTCTTAAAACAATCGAGGCAAAAAGGGTATGTAGCTTAATTAATGATAATTTTATAATATGCTTAACTCTAACAAGTAATTGTTACATGCACATTTCTTGCAAAATTAGAGGTACATGAAAAAAAAATGGTTTCTATATGAAAACTAGAGATATGGAGGATGCGCAGGGATCTTACAGCCATGGAGACGAAATTCGAGGTTTACATATTAGTATGAAAAATGAAAAGACTGAGTCCAATGGACGTAGAAGCAGGGTGGAGGTGGTTGAGACTATGAGAAGTTTGAAAAAAGAAATGCAGAGCTATAGAGAAGACAATAAAAGGTTGATAAAAGCTCAAGAAGAGCGGAACCAAATTAACACTTAGTTGCTACATAGTTTGAATATGTTGTAGAGACAAGTCAATAAATATTTTGCCACAAAACAAAATACGAGTGCAAGGCAAGTAGCGGAATCTATATCTCATAATAGGAGGGATGATCATAGGGGATATATGTTGAAAAGTCAACAAGAAACATGTGTCTAATTTATTTTTCCCATAAATAAATTGGACAATAAATATTAATCTATTATTTCATTCATAACTGAGTGAGTTGGATTTGTAACAAAATTATAAGTGTAGTTAAGCGAGTTAAGATCAGTTGTACTAGTTGTAACTAAACATGTACTAGTGAGAGTTTAGTTAATCAGTGAACTCACATGCAACTGAAGATTCACCACGGTTAACTACATGCATGTCAGATCCAGTGGAGACCCAGTTGAGATAACAGGTGAAAGGGACAATTTGGCTATCAATTGTGATTTGATCACACATGCAGTGGATATGCTTATGAGCATGTGAAAAATAGGCAATTCGTTAATGATTCATTGTGAGAATTCGAATTGCAGAGTTTGTGCAGAGGAGGCGGGTTGTCTAGACACGAAGAATTGGCACATGTATTTGCTAATTTGTGTATGACAGTGTGAGACGATTGTATTGTACTAAGAGATCTTGGATTAGAGTTTTGTATGAGATTGTTTCATGATTCATGATATACATAATATATGAAAGTGGGGTTTTTAGATTTACGCTTTCCCAGAAAAACTTCTATGTTATGTGTTCTTGATATTTCACTTTGTGATTGTGGTTGTGATCGTGGTTTAATTTTCCGCAAGAATAATAGTAGAAGCGATTCTGTATTTAACAGTGGCGTAATTGTTAGATCAGGAGAATCGCAGAAATACATTAAGTGTATTGAAATTTCTACTTGGTATCAGAGCCACGGAGGCCACAGAGTCATGTAAGTGAGGTGCGAACATTATTTCATTCTCGCAGGTCGCGTCTCTAGCAGGGTGTGAACCCTAGTACTGAAAACTACCATCATTTTTAGGAACAGTAATTCTCGCACCCTAGACAAAGGCAAGGTGAAAACTTCATTGGCATTCTCACAGGCTACAGTGAAGCAGGGTGTGAAATTCCCTCACCCTACAGTGAAGCAGGGTGCAAACTTTCTAGGCAAGTTCTCAGGCTACACACAGGCAGGGCGCGAACTTCCCTCAAGCTACTCTCAGGTGGGGTGCAAACCTCCYAGGGAAGAGGGATTGCAGGAGTTGAGTTTTGAGTTGGATAACATTCGAATTGGCATGATTTTCTTGGTGCGACACTTGATTCAAGATCGAAAATGTMTTTTAATGGATTGAGGTTGGAGTATGCACTCGAGGGCAGCTCTAACTACATTTATTGGAAGGAAAAGATGGAAGCAGTGCTCGAAGACAATGGCTTGAAGGGTTACATTGACAACGATGTTCCTAAGACGGATGCGATAGACACTGCAAATCTTGATGCATGGAAAAAGAAAGTGGCGAAGGCAAGGAGGATTCTGTTGGAGGGAGTACGAGACCACATTGTCTCAAGTCTCCATGGGAAAACCAAAACATATGCAATGTGGAAGGTTTTGACAGATCTGTTCCAAAACAGTAGCGACCATAGGAAATTGGCGTTGAAAGAAAAACTCAGGAAGATAAAGATGGAGAAAGGCGACACCATTCCAAAATATCTCACGAAGTTTGTCCAATGTTGGGATGAGCTTGGAAGTGTGGGAATAACATTCGCTGCTGATGATTTGGTGAGCTTGGCGCTCCTAGGGCTTCCTAAGAGTTGGCACAGTTATCAAGACTCTGTCAATGGAAGGGAAAAATTGTCGGATTGGGAACGAGTATGGTCGGATCTAGTGCAAGAGGAGTTCAGGCGGAACACCAGAGACAGATCTTCATCAAAGCGTGATGATGAAGAGGATTTTTCTTTGACTACCAAGGCAAGGAAAGGGAAAGGGAATAAATTCCATCCAAAATCCGAGTCTAAAGTCAAGAAGTTGGATTTGTCCAAAGTGAAGTGTTTTCACTGTCACGAACATGGGCATCTCGCTACTAACTTTCCACAAAAGATGAAGAGCAAGATGGTTGCTGGATATGCAACTGGTGAGGCTCTTGTCTCACAATTTGAACTTGACTTCGCTTTAATCGCATGCATGGCTTCAAGTGCATCGGGATCAGTGTGGTATTTGGATAGTGGCGCTTCATTCCACATGAAGGGAGATAGAGAGTCTTTCATTGACTTGGAGGAGAAAGATCTCAGAATGCATATAGAGATGGGCGACGTTGGACGATACAGTGCAACTGGTATTGGTAACATTACCTTTCAGAGGGAGTCAGGTAAACCATTTCAATTGAAAAATGTTATGCATGTTCCAGGTCTGAAGAAAAACTTGGTCTTAGTCGCAATGTTGGAGGACATAGTCTATGATGTTGTTTTTAGATGTGGTAAAGCCTACCTGCGAAATAAAGCAACAGGTCAAGTCAAGAAGACAGGGATTCGAGTTAATAGTCTCTACATGTTGGAGGTAGATGGCTGCATTACCATGATAGGAAAGGAAGAAAAAGTGGTGAGCCGGTATGAGGGAAAATTATGGCACAGGAGATTGGGCCATCTTCATCATGGAGCATTGAAGATCATGCAAAAAATATCTACTGGAATTCCAATGGGAACACTTTCTCAATTAGATCAGTGCAAGGGGTGCACCCTGGGGAAGTATGTAAAGTCCACCTTTCATGAAAAGGAGAACCATGCTTCGGTGATCCTAGAGAGAATTCACATGGATGTGTGTGGACCATTATCGGTTGCTTCAACATCAGAACATAGGTATTATGTTATTTTTGTTGATGACTTTTCTCGTAAATGTTGGATATTCTTCATGCAAAAGAAGGATCAAACATTATCAAAGTTCTGTGAGTTTAAATAATTGGTGGAGAAAGAGTCGGGGAAGCAAGTGAAGGCTCTAAGGAGCGATAATGGTGGAGAATACATATCTAACGAATTCAAAGACTTCTGCAGCAGAGAAGGAATTCGAAGAGAACTCATAGCGCCTCATAACCCACAACAAAATGGGGTCGCAGAGAGAAAGAACAGAACGATCGTGGGTGCAACACGAGCAATGTTGCATGATCAGGGCCTACCAATTCATTTGTGGGCAGAAGCATGCAATACTACGGCTTATGTGCAGAACCATTGTCCTCATAGAGTACTTGGCATGAGTACACATGAAGAATCTTTTACTGCTAAGAAACCTGATGTTTAACATTTAAATTTTTTTGGCTCATCTATTTTTGTGCATGTGAACAAGGATGCCAGGAAGAAGATGGAATCGACTGCTGAAGTTGGGATATTTGTGGGGTACATAGAAACACCCCATAATTATCGTGTGTATTTTCCGAACAGTCAGATGACTATTATGCGACGGGATATAAAATTCGATGAGGGGAAAGCCATGCAGTTGTCGCTTGAGAGGGAGCTAGACTTGCATGCAGATGAGGAACTGTTGGTTCCCAAGGATGGGTCTCAAGATGTGGAACAACCAAATGAGGAGGTTCATGGAGTGGAGGAAGGCACTCAAGTAGAGCCATCCATTAGAAATGGCAGAAAGTGCACCACGGAAGTTGACAGATTGAGACTAGATGCTGCACAGAATGTAGGAGCCCCTGCTTCACAACACAGACAGATACAGTCTCCTGATCGATTTGTTGGATACATGGCTCTCATGAGAAAATGTATTGTGATTGAACCATATTCCTTTCAGGAAGTAGTGCAGGACCCCACTTGGGTTGATTCTATGGTAGAGGAGTATGAATCCATTGTAAAAAACAATGTATGGGAAATTGTCCCAAGACCGATTGATAAATCAATGGTAGGTTCGAGATGGATCTACAAGGTAAAGCAAGCTGCTGATGGGAGTGTGGAGAAATACAAGGCTAGGTTTGTGGCCCAAGTCTTCTCACAGATCGAGGGGATAGATTATGGTGATACCTTTGCACTTGTCGCAAGGTACTCTTCCATAAGATCCATCCTTGCACTCTCAACGCAGATGGGCTGGCGCATTCATCAGATGGATGTAAAATCTGCGTTCCTCAACAGGATCATTGAGGAATAAGTGTACATTGAACATCCAGAAGGTTTTGAGACCTTTGACAGAGAGTTGCATGTGTGCAGACTCAAGAGAGCACTGTATGGGCTGAAGAAAGCACCCCGTGCTTGGTACACTTGGATAGACAACTATTTCACTGGATTGGGCTTCACCAAAAGTGAAGCAGATGAAAACCTATACCAAATTGTGGTGGAGGGTAAGATTATGATCATTGTTCTTTATGTTGATGATTTAATATTGAATGGTGATGAACAACTGATACACTCATACAAGGATGACCTTGCAAAGGAGTTTGAGATGAAGGATTTGGGCCTTCTTCATTATTTCCTTGGTTTGGAAATATGGAAACGAGATGGTAAACTTTTTGTGTCTCAAGGAAAGTATGCAAGAGAGATACTGGGTAAGTTTCACATGGAGGGTTGCAAACCCATGGATACTCCTCTTCCAGGAAACTAGAGGAAAGAGGATGCTACTTCTGTTGAAGTAGTGGATGCTACTTTCTATCGAAAGTTAGTGGGCTCACTAATATATTTAGTGACTATGAGACCAAACATTTTTTATGCGGTTAACCAGCTAATTCAAGCAATGTTTAAGCCTACCAAACTCTTTTGGAAGGCAAGTAAGCATGTCCTGAGATATCTGAAGGGAACATATGAGTATGGATTATGGTAGAGATAGACATATGAGGTGAATTTGCATGGCGTCATGGATGCAGATTGGACAGGCAACCCAACGGACAGAAAGAGCACATCAGAGGGGATCTTTAGTATCGAATCTACAACTGTTTCTTGGTACAACAGGAAATAGAGATCTGTGGCACTTAGTTCAATGGAAGTGGAATACATGGAAGCAAGTCAAGATGCATGTGAGGCTATCTGGATGAGGAAGATCTTGGTTGGTTGGTTTGGTTCTCATTTAGATCCGAGAGTGATTTATTGTGATAATCAGAGTTGCATTAAACTCTCGATTAATCCTATGTTTCATGACAGATCTAAGAATATACATATCCGGTATCATCATCTCAGAGATTGTGTGCAGCGAAAGATCGTGTTGCTTCAATACATTCCTATGGAAGATCAAGATGCAGACATTATGATGACGATGCTCACTAGGAGCAAATTCGAATATCGTAGAGACAGGATTGGGGTGAAGGATAATCCTTTTCTTGTTGAGAGGGAGTGTTGAAAAGTCAACAAGAAACATGTGTCTAATTTATTCTTCCCTTAAATAAATTGGACAATAAATATTAATCTATTATTTCATTCATAACTGAGTGAGTTGGATTTGTAACAGAATTATAAGTGTAGTTAAGTGAGTTAAGATCAGTTGTACTAGTTGTAACTAAACATGCACTAGTGAGAGTTCAGTTAATCAGTGAACTCACATGCAACTAAAGATTTGCCATGGTTAACTACATGCATGTCAGATCCAGTGGAGACCTAGTTGAGATAACAGGTGAAAGGGACAGTTTGGCTATCAGTTGTGATTTGATCACACATGCAGTGTATATGCTTATGAGCATGTGCAAACTAGGCAATTCGTTAATGATTCATTATGAGAATTCGAATTGCAGAGTTTGTGCAGAGGAGGCAAGATGTCTGGACACAGAGAATTGGCACATGTATTTGCTAATTTGTGTATGACAGTGTGAGACAATTGTATTGTACTAAGAGCTCTTGGATTATAAGTTTGTATGAGATTGTTTCATGATTCATGATATACATAATATATGAAAGTGGGGTTTTTAGCTTTACGCTTTCCCGGAAAAACTTCTGTGTTATGTGTTCTTGATATTTCACTTTGTGATTGTGGTTGTGATCGTGGTTTAATTTTGTACAAGAATAATAGTAGAAGTGATTCTGTATTTAACAGTGGCGTAATTGTTAGATCAGGAGAATCACAGGAATACATTAAGTGTATCGAAATTTCTACAATACAGACAATCAAATAGTGTTAGTAGAAATCATCATTCATCGAAACACTCGACTAGACGAGAAGGTAAAAATCGAAAGGTTATTGAGTGGGTTGCCATCATTTTACCACGACAAAATCCAATTTGATGAGCCTATAACTTTGTAAAAAGCCATGAAAAAGGATAAGTATTTGTATCAGCTAAACAAAGGAAGGAAATTTTTTCAAAAGGCTTGGGATGATAAGAAGAGAGACAATATGGATCAAAGAAAGAAATGATTCAAGCCAACTTTCATCAGGAACAAATCTCAAGGATATCAACAAGGACAACTAGCTCAAGCTGAACATAAAATGTTAGATTCCTAGTGGAAAATGCTAAGACAACAACCCATAAAATTTTATGGATGTGAAGGAAACCACTTGTATAAATATTGTCCTCATAAGGGAGATAGAATGAGGATTGTGCATAAGATTAATGAATCTGATACAATGGATGACATGAACAGGAGCATGCCAAGGATTTATGTAGCGTTGGACAACATACAAGAAAACTACCAATCCCACATGATTGAGGTAAAAGGTAATATTGATAATCAACCCATAGTTATTTTGATTGATTATGGATCTAGTCATAGATATATAGATCCAAAAATAGTTGAAAGGTTTAAATTGAAGAGATGTAAGAATGAAAAGTTTTGGTTGGTTAAGATAGCCACTAGAACCATGAGGAAAATTAATGAACTTGTCAAGGATTGCCTAGTGAACATTAATGGAGTTAGCACTAAGGTAGATTTGAACATCATACCACTTGGGTCATATGATTGCTTAATTGGTATGGATTGGTAGGAAAGGCATCGTGCTATCCTAGATTGCTACAACAAGGATTTCACATGCCTTGATGAGGAAGATAATTCAAGGATGGTGCAAGGTATTCCAAGACTTATATTTGTTAGATGGATTTCAACGTTACAGAAGAAAACAAGTTTTAAAAAAGGGTATCAGATATATGCCTCTCATATGGAAGAGCCAACAAAGGATAAGGAGCCAAGTTGAAGATTATCCAATTTTGAAGGAATATGAAAATGTGTTTGGGGAGTTGCCAGGATTTCCACCAAAGAGATATATTAACTTTTCTATTGACTTAATGGCTAGAGCTAATCCAGTGTCCAAAACTCCCTACATAATGAGTACACTAGATCTTAAGGAGTTGCAAATGAAGCTAGAATAATTGTTGAAGGGGTACATACATCCAACTGTCTCATCTTGGGGTTCCCAATGATTTTTTTGAAGAAAAATGATGGAACTCTAAGGTTGTGTATTGACTTCAGATAGTTGAATAAGGTTACTATAAAGAACAGGTACCCTCTATTGCAGATTGATGATATTTTTGATCAATTGAAAGGAACAAGAATATTTTATAAGACTGACCTAAGGTCAAGTTAACATCATGTGAGAATCAAAGAAGAAGACACTAGAAATACAACATTTAGGACAATGTATGACCATTATGAGTCTGTAGTGGTACCATTTGGCCTGAAAAATGCACTAGCTACTTTTATGTGTCTAATGAATGGAGTGTTCATATATTACTTGGACAAATTCGTCACCGTATTCTTGAATGATATTATTATATACTCCAATACAAAGGAGGAGAAGGAACAACATTTCAACATGGTTCTGCAGGTGTTGAGACAACACCAATTGTATGCCAAGTTAAGTAAGTGCACTTTTTATTAAAGGAAAATCCATTATTTGGGCCACATCATTTCAGAGGAGGGAATAGTGGTGGACCCTAAGAAGATTGAAGCAATCAAAGGTTGGTCAGTGCCAAATAATGTTTCATAAGTGAGATCCTTTATGGGATTAACCATATATTATAGGGGATTCATTGAAGGTTTTTCCAAGGTTTCACATCCGATCACTTCACTGCAAAATAATGGAATGAAGTTTGATTGGACTGTCAAGTCTGAGGAGAGTTTCCAACACTCGAAGGAATTATTGACCAATGCACCTATTTTAAAGGTTGATATCCAGATGAGTATTTTTTTGTGTGCACATATGCATGTAAGGAATGAATTCGTGGAGTTCTTACAAAGAATGGCATGTCATATGTCATGATTCAAGGAAGCTTAAAGAGCATGGAAGAAATTATGCTACCCATGACTTAGAGTTGGCAACAATAGTTCATGCCTTAAAAATGTGGAGGCATTATCTCATGGGAAATAAATTTGAGCTAAAGACAAATCATAGTGGTTTGAAACACTCGTTTGAGCAACCCACACAAAATTCCAAACAAACTAGATGTCTAGAATTTCTCAGTGAATATGACTTTGACATCAAGCACATCAAGGGAAAGGGGAATAAATTTGTTGATATACTTAGTAGGAGGGTGCATTCTACAACTATTATCATGTACAATTCATATTTAAAGAGTATAATAGATGTAGCATCAAATCAACATTATATACAAGTTACAGAAGGATTATAACATGAAAATATATTGTTGAAATTTGAAGACTTCATATTAGAAGATGATGGAATTCTCTTGTTCAAAGACAAAGTTTATATTCCTAACTCTTAGTAATTGAGAAATATAGTGCTGAGAGTGATGCACAATGTACCATATGCTGGTCATCCAAGGTACCAAAAGACAATTTCAATAGTAAGAGGTTGATATTTCTGGCATGGAATGAAGAAGGATGTGGCTGATTACATATCCAGGTGCATGGAATGTCAGAAAGTAAAGACTGAAAATAGACATCCAACATGATTGTTACAACCATTGCTCATTATTGAATAGAAATTGGAGGTAGTTACGATAGATTTTATCACCAAATTGTCAAGAACAACACGACAACATGATTCTAGCATCGTAGTTGTAACACCCCCACTATAATCCCTAGTTTAATTAATGTTGAATGTAGATATAATGTATGGCTACGACCAAGCGATGTATATAAGAATTGAATTTCTGAATTTCAATATAAAATGTGATTCCAGATGCTGGGGGATATGGATAGAGATGGGGGCTAAAATAATCCACAAGAGAGGGTAGGGTCTAAGAGAATGTCTAAGAGGAGGATCCAAGGGGGATTGCCCATTTCTATTAATTCAAGCCACTTCCTAAAATTACTATTGGTATATGAACCTTCTAATTTTTCGTTGAGTGTTACTAAAGCCAGTCATTGAATGCATGTAAGAGCATGGGTGTGAGAAGTCACATCCCATAATTATTGTGAGCATGGAAGCTGGGTACAATCAGCTTGGGGAAGTGTGTGAGTCAATAAAGCAAGCCAAAGGAGAGAAAATTTGTATTGAAAGTTACAATAGTTTTAGACGGTCATGTTTTTACATGAACAACAAGTAGAGAGAAAAAAAAAAAAGCTTGGAGCTGGAGCAACCATGGGGGGGAAATTTTGGAGCATGATGGAGTGTTTAAGAGTTGAAGATTGAAGAGCCAGGTTGTGAGGATTAAAGAGTGAATTTGTGTGTGAGTTGCACTATAATAATATTTGTTTGTTGTTGTTTTATTGGTAGTTTTCCTAGCAATGAGCACCCTTGAGTTTTCCAGTAGTGAGTTTCCTGGTTACTTGTGGTAGAGAGACTTTGATAAATGAATGGGACACCCAATGGATTGAGAGAAGTAAAGGGGTACATTCCTTGGGTTGGGCAGGTCAAGAGGAAGAGAGCTAGTGGAAAATCAGGATAGTTGTAGGAGAATAGCCATGGGTTGTGATATTTTCTGACCTGTGAGTGAATAGTCAGAGACAACACTCTTTTGTGGATTTATAGCCCCAACTCGAGGGTGACTTGCTGTTGATATTTGGAAAAAAAAGTGTATGGTTGGGTGGATCATCCGTCCCAAGCAGTGGGTTGCATAACCATTTTTAAAAGATGAGTGTTTTATCTTGTTTGTGTGTTGAATTATGAGTTGAATTGTTGTGTATTAACTTTGTGTCCAAGAACAATTTATATGTTGATGTACCTGAGCTTATTAGCTGCATTTTATGTTTACTTTAGAATGTTATAGATGAATCTAGTTCACAGTATCAACAAATGGTTAAAACTGTATTTTTTCCTATAGATGGTAAGCTACAAGATTAGTAGCAAAAAAAAATATTTTTTATGAGTATTTCCGCATGTAATGGATCTCAACTGGGTTGAGAAATGTTACATTATGATATCAGATATTCTGGTTCAAACAATGGGCTTGTATGGGCCAAGAACCAGTGTGAATTTGAGTAAATTCATTGTTGCAAATTTTGTTCCGTGACGAATTTGGGAGAAAATAGAGGAAATTAGAGAGAAATCCCCAAATTCGTGAGAAAGTTCGGGGTGGATTTGCCTCATAGCCATCAAATAAAGATTTGATGGCATCATTCGACAGGATTGTAGAGCTAAATTTGACTTGGAATGTTTAAAATTCATGTTCTAATGGCGACCGAAGGAGCTGGGAGAGTTTGATGAATCGATGGTTGAGATCGTGTTTCATCTCGAGATCAACAACCTAGATGCATTGTAATTTGATTTAGGAACTTATCAACTTTTCAGATATTTTCAATTGGAGCTGATCAATGATTAGGATTTTCTTTCGGAGCTTGGAAAACAGAGAAAATCGACGATTGGGACTCATTGACAGAGTTGGGAAAAGTTTGATGGATCAATGATTGAAATAATTTTTAATGGTAGATCAACGGTAAAAATTCATATAGGATTTGGTTGAAAGTTTCTAAGTGTTGGATTTCGCCAACAAAATTTGTCGATGGTCAGATCAATAAGACGAGCAAAGAGTTTTTGTTTGCCAACAAAAATAGCCGACCGTCAATGGTCGGGTCAGTGAGTTTAGTGAATATGTTGGTTCGACCAAATTAAATCTATGATTGTCGATGACTGATGATCAAGGGTGGACATATTTTGGTGAAAGTTTTTGTGCATCCAAAGGAAATCGTTGATTTTTGATGATCGGGGGTTGATATATTCAACAAGGTGTTCAATTATTCCAAGAGAAATGGTTGACCACCGATGAAAGGAAAGGGGAGGATGATGTATCTTGTCATGTCAATGTCTAGGTGTCATGCCACGTCAGACAATAGATTGCTGATGCTCGGGGTTCGATGGAATTTGTTGGTTGTCAAGGGACCTCACTGATAGCCAATTGTTGATGATTGGGATTCGACGATATTTGTGAGCAATGTTTATTTCTCAAGAGAAGTGACCGATGATTGATGATCGAGGTTTGGGGAGATTCGCGAGCACTTTTAGTTTTCCAAAGGGAATCGTCGATCGTTGATGTAGTGTTGGAAATCAATGGTCCAGATTGCTTCAAGTCAGAGATCAATGATGGAAATTCATCCACGAGCATGGGGAAGGTTTAACGGGTCAAAGGTTGATATTTCACCCAATTTGAGATCTGCAACTAGATTTAAAGGCCGTTATAATAGTAAAACAATCAATTTTCTATGAAATTTCAGAGTTTTGAAGGTTTTAAACTTGTAGGGTGATTTTGAGGCCCTAAATGACATTTTTAGGCAATCAAAATCCACGAGAATAGAGTATATATTGGGTGCACTTGGTCTCTATAGATTAAAGAAAATAACTTAGAGATATATTTCCAACAAGCTACTTTGGGCGCGAAACAAATCTCATATGAGAAAGTTACAGTTGAAATAATTAAGGTAAAATTTCGACACCAATTTACTTCTAGAGGGCACAAATCCTTTCCCATAACTACGTTTGAGGCGTAGAAGTAGTATATGGAAATTTTATGAATCATTGAAGACAACCAGGGATCTAGGCTTGGAATATGGATATGTAAAAATATGCAGGAAGAGAAAGAAAACACCTATACCATATAGGGATAAAATGAGAAAAATACTCTAAACTTCTTTGGACCATAACTTTCAGCTCAAAGATCAGATTTGAGAAAACAAATAGTTGTTGGAAAGGTATTGAGGAGGATAAGACATATGTTAACCTATAATTTTGAATTGGGAACTAAAATTTTATCAGAAAGTAATAAATTAAATTCTGCAGTAGTAAGTGAATATAAATTACAACTTGTGAATGTTGTAACTTTTTGCTCAGAACTCAGATTGCGACATGAACTATATCCATTGGAGAGATGTTTCAAAGAGGAATATGTATAAGGAATAATATTTTGACTTAGTACATTGTGTTATTAATAAATTTATATGAATAATAACATATATTCTAATTAATTAAATGTTTTATAGTATGCATGTGCTAAAAATAATTATTACATGCACATTTCTTGTAGAATTAGAGGTATAAGAAAACACATTTGGTTCTTATATGAGGATTGGGGTTATGGAGGATTCCCAGAGATATTAGATCCATGAAGAAGAGGTATGAGGTCTACATTTCAACATGAGAAATGCTGAGATAGAGTCTAATGGGAGAAGAGGAAAGCATGAGACTGTAACTATGAGAAACATGCATAGAGAAGTGCAGAGCTATAGAGAAGATAATGAAATGATTATCAAGGTTTAGGAAGAGATGCTTTAGAGTTTAAATAGGTTTCATAGGAAAGTTAAAAAAGAATCTGGCACAAAGCAAGCAACTATTGCTAGACAAGTGACCACATCCAGATCCCATAGAAGAAATGATGATAATGAGAATGACAGGAAGTCAAGAATCATGAACAGGTGCTATCATTCTCCAAGATAATCCACTAAAATAATTCATGTAATTTTGGGGCCAAGGAACAACCCCGGTGTGTCTCCTATTTGGAGGTAGAGAAGAAGGCCCTAGGTAGACATCTTTCAAGGTGAACTCATGAAAATAAATCCACCAACTTTCAATGGTGAGCATAGGAAAAGATAAGAGGTTGAGACCTGGCTGCTGGAAATGAAGAAATATTTCCAGCTGCATGATTACCCTTCAAGGGTAGAAACCAAAATTGCAACCAACCACCTACACGAAAAGACAACCATGTGGTGAGATCAACTTAAGCAAGCCAAAAAAATTGATGAGAAGAAGATCTCATGGAGGCAGTTAAAAGGATATTTCCAAAAGAAATATTTGTTTGAAAATTACTATGAAAGAAAGGTGAAAGAGTTCTTTGAACTAAAGTTGGGAAGCATGACAATGAATGAATATGAGAAGAGGTTCTTTGAATTTTTGAAATATGTATACTTGATAAAGGATGAAAAGGTCAAAATCCAAAGGATTCAAAGTGGGTTTCCCTCTTTCTACAATGACAAGATACAATATGATAATCTCGATACTTTAGAGGAGGCCATAAGGAGAGAAAATCATATTTATGAGAAGATTAGAGGAAGGCCAATTTTTCGAATAGTTTGGAATGGCAAGATGAAGGGTAAAAAGGATCAAAGACATAAAGGTTTTAATCCACCCTTTTTAAAGAAGAAAATACCTATCAAATCAACAAGGTCAGTCAACCCAAAATGATCACAATACTGTAAATTCATTTGGGAAAAGGCCAAGGAAGCAACCTGTACAATGTTGGGGATGTGAGGGAAATCATTTATGTAGGGAATTCCCTCACAAAGGAGAAAGGTTGATGACTATCCACAACATTCAGGAGGATGAAATATTTCAAGACATGGGAGGACACATACAAAGGGTTTATGCAACCTTGGACAACAAGCAAGCATAATATCGATTCCCCATCATTGAAGTGGAAGGTAAGATTGACAATCATCCCATAACAATTTTAATTGATTTTGGAGCTAGCCATAGTTACATAAACTCTAACATTATTGACATATTTCACTTACAAAGGAGTAAGCATAAGAAATCTTGGTTAGTTTAGTTAGCCACAAGGGCTTGTTGAAATATTGTAACTACAAAGAGTATTCTAATTATTATTGATTTATTATTCATTATATTAATCCCCTTTTGTGGATTGATCATGTTGGGCATTGTAATTGACCAAATCCCCTTTTGCGGATTGGTCAAAACCTAATTGTATTATGAAAATTAAGAAGTCCGCCCCCATGCCTAATTAAAGTGGTTTTAACCACTAAGAAGACAAGTCGGCCCTACCTAGTGAAGAGACACCTTTCCAGTGCTTGCCAACTAGTATAAATAAAGGAGGCTAGTGCCTCATTATATCACTCACTCATTCACTCATCAAGTGCGCAAGTTTGGTAGGTGCAGCTGGGAGAAGAAGGAAGAGAGAGGAACATTGCTCAGTGATGGATATTCTCTAGTGTTTTGGTTTATGGTCTTGGAATTGTATTGGTTATCTATATTAAGGAAGTTTTGCTGGGTTTTCTCCCCCATGAGGGTTTCCCAGGATAAATGTTGTGTGTCTTGTGATTGTGTTTCTATCAATGATCCTCCCTATGCTATTGTTATCTAGTAAATTGAAAAGAAACCTAATAATAGCTCAAAACTTAACATGGTATCAAAGCTAAGATGAAAGAGAACCTTTCACTGGATAAGAAAAAACGTCACTGTTGCTGTACAAGAAAATTAGGGCTTTTTGTTGGAGAGGATTGTTTTACTAAAAACCATCTAGAAAAGGGCGCCCTACCCTAGTGAATATTTTGGCATCTTGAGTGCACCTTTTCAGTGGACAGAGCCTCCAAAAATTCAAACCCTAGTTTTTGACTGGTACCAGAAAACCAGAAGTACCAGAAAAGCAGAAAAACCAGGAAACCAGAAAACCAGAACTAGTACTAGAAGTACCAGTTCAAATTTCTGCAAGCTTAGTTTCAAGGGGTAAAATTTGGATTTTTAGAAATCTGACTGCACCATCTTACTCGCCTCAGTTCAGCGCATCTAGCCCCTGGATCAAAATTTCAAAATTTGAAGTTTGAAAAATTAGGGGTTTCTCATAAAACCCTAAGTTATAGTATAAGTTGAAGTTACGGCTGCAGTTCTAGTTGCAATGAAATATTTTGTAAAGTATTGGGCAACCTTAAAGTTGAAACACCTCTGAAGTTTTGAAGGTTTGTTACCTATCACCGCTGCTACCGGATGGTACCATCACCCGCCGATACTATCAAAGGTATGTACTTACATATGTTTCAACTATATTATTATAAGGGGTGCTTGCAGGAGAAAGGATCTCCTATCATAGATCGAGAAAGATCTTAGATCCAGCATACTCAAAAGAATAATGCACCCCGGGTTTGATTATCTTGAAATGCATCTATTTGTTATGACATTATTTTGACCTTATGAACATCTAGGTGGTATGTTGAAATCATATTAACCATTGGTCAAAATTATCAAGGCTGATTAAATTTGAGTTTATAGAGCTTATTCTCTAACTTAGATTTCTGTCAAGATAACATATTGTCTTAGTACATAAGACAGGTTCAAGAAAGAACTTGTCATCTTTAGTGAAGGAGACTTGAAAGAAAAGAAAAACACTCATTCTTGAGGATAAAACTCCAAGTTCCAGGTTTTATTGATTAAGTTGATAAGATTCAAAGTTGCACATGACAAGTTGATAACTACCCCTTTACAAGTAAACACTATAGTTGAGGTAGTAGTCTTTGAAAATTATTATAATTGGTAGCATGTGAGAATATTGAGATAAATGCTTAATGTAATTATTTACCAGATACAACTAACATCTCCTCTAGGAGAAACTTCTTGTGTATGTTCCAGCTTACCATGGATGAATGTTTGACCACAACACTAGAAGAGTGTTGATCTCATTTCATATTGTATTTCTTACTTTTGATCTTTGTTTCAGACATATCGCAAGTGATAGTTCTAAAGGAGCTACCATGACGATTATTCATGTTATTGTTTTATTAATATTATCAAAAGAGTATTATTCTTGCCTATTGTTTTGTTGAACTTGGTTCAGGTCATAGGTGACAACCCTGAGGAAGCTATAGTGAAGGTTATAGAAAGAAACAGATTATATGAGACATGAAGCAGACTACCCAAGTCATGGATGTGATGACATAAATCCATGTACCAAAGAAGATGAAGAAGAAGCTATTTTTGAGATCCATAGTATCTCATATGAAGATTGATTGTAAGGAGAAAAAGGCTCCAAAGATGACCAAACCATTAGACCAAGAACTCACAAAATCCTTGGTCAAAGGATAATGAAGCCACCTTGACAAGAAGCATAATTCACTTGAAGTCTGACTCAAATTTTCATATTTAGAATTGGCATTCAACACCAAGTATACCCCATAAGAGATGATGAAGTCCTTGTAGACTCAGAAGAAAACAAGAGTAATCCTGATCTCAGAAAGGATCCGATGAAGAAACAACTTCCAGGAATGGGAGACAAATTCCATAAGAAGACTAGATCGTAGCTTTAGAAACTTCTAGGAGATATGAAATATCCTGGGAAGATTCCCTTGTTTCAGTGACAAGGATATTAATTTTTCGTGAGACTAGAAGATAAGTCAATATTAACTTCCAAGATTGATCTAACATATCAATCATGTTGCAGATGTACAAATCCTGATGAGTTTTGAGAGGATTCTCCCAACAAGAGGGAGAAGACTATGACGAGACACTTACTCCAGTAATTGAAGAAATAGTTCCAGTATTCATGAATACAACCATAAAAACCATGATTCATATATAGTATGAGATGCAGGGGGAGAAATCCCCATATTTAAAATTGAGTGACGGTTGGTGAAATACATTAGTTGGGTCACAGAGACATGACTACAATAAAATATAGAGTTACCTCCATGAAAGAAGAAGAGCTACATTCAATATCAGTTATTGAGCCACTCTTAGTTTCAGATGAATTTGTTGGCATGATAGTGTAGATGAGTTACTCTTTGATTTCAATAGTCATAGTGAGAATGGAGCAACCATTCTCAGCTTCAGAGCAACTGTAGGTACAGAGTCCCAGTTCCATAAGGAACAATTGAAAAAAGAGGAGAGGAAATACTCTCAGGCAACGAGACATATATTTCTTTGCAGAGACCACATAGAGCTAGTACATGATTGTGCAAATTGAGCTGCAGCTGATCAAGTGTACCATATTGGTGCAATGCAATGTGAAAATTTGGTTTGAAGTTGAACATAGAAAGACCCAGGTCTGCAGGTTGAAGAAGGATTTGTACAGGTTGAAGCAAGCTCCTAGAGCTTGATATGGAAAAATTGATAGTTTCTCGATGATCTTGGGATTTACCAAGAGTAAATATGATTCTAACCTTTACCTCAAGGTTATGAATGATGAGCCAGTGATGTTGCTACTATATGTAGATGATGTATTCTTGGCAAGATGAAGAAAACCTCATCACAAATTGCAGAAGAAGCTCGCTACAGAGTTTGATGAAAGACCTAATGCATTATTACTTAGGTCTCGAAGTTTGGTAGAGCCCAAAGAAGATATTCCTTAGCCAAGGGAAGTATGTAGTTGAAATACTGAAGAGGTTTGATATGTTGGAGTGTATATCCATGAACACACCCATGGAAGCAAATTTAAAGCTCATAGTTGATACTTCGTCATAATTAGTTGATGCTACGTTGTACAGTTAGATTATTGGTTTGGTGATGTATCTGAAAAATATTAGGTCAGATATATGTTTTTCCTTGTGTTAGTATCTCGTAGAACCCATATGTGTTCACCTTGATGATGCAAAACATGTGATGAGATACCTTAAGGGTATGTTGGGTTTTGGTCTCTGTTATACTAGAGATCATGACGTCAGACTGAGTGGTTATACCGATTTAGATTGGGATGAAAGTGTATCTAACAGAAAGAGCACCTTAGAATGTTGTTTCAGTCTAGGGTCAGCCATGATCTCATGGTAGAGTAGGAAACAATCAAGTATTTCTGTCAGCATGGCAGAAGAAGAATATATTGCAGCATGTTCAGCCAGTGGTGAATCCATATGGTTTCAGATGTTGTTGACATATCTATTTGATCTAGATATGGAAGCCACTGTGATCCTATGTGATAACCATATTTGTATAAATATGATGTGCTCCATGATGAGTCAAAGCACATAGAGATATGATATCACTTCATTCGTGATATGGTGCAGAGAGGAGCCATAAAGCTCCATTATGTTGGCACAAATGAACATGTTGTTGATGTGTTGACCAAGCCTCTGTCTCGTGTAAAGTTTAATAACTTTTGAGACAATCTTGGTGTAGTCCGAAAGGACCTCCCTTGAAAGGGGGAGTAGTGTTGATATTCCATCCTCGTGATGGATATTTCCAGCTTTGTGCTCATGTTGTTGAGATGCCAACCTCATGCTAAAGATTTCTAGCTTCATGCTGATGTTGTTGAGATTCCAACATCATGTCGTGCTGAATATTTCTTGCTTCGTGCTGATGCTTATGAGATGCCAACTTCGTGCTGAATATTTCTAGCTTAGCGCTGATGTTGATGAGATGCCAGCTTCGTGCTGAAGATTTCTAGCTTATTTCTAATGTTGATGATGCTCTAGCCTTCGTGTTATGATGTTGTTTTTGATGATGTTGTATCAGCCTCATGCTATTATTGATGATGATGTTGTATTAGTGTTATACTAATCCATGTTGATGAAGATGATGATGATTCCATTCCATCTCCTTGCCATGGATGATGATATTGATAATGAGAAAAACTTCCGATGATTTATAGATATGCCAGTCAGTGTTCCAGATGCTATTAACATTTATACCCTCTCTCTCTTTCTTGATGATGTTTTAGAATACCCTTCTTGTTAAGGGGGAGTGTTGAAATATTGTAATTGCAAAGAGTATTCTAATTATTATTGAGTCATTATTCATTATATCAATCCCCTTTTGTGGATTGATCATGTTGGGAATTGTAATTGACCAAATCCCCTTTTGTGGATTTTCCAAACCCTAATTGTATTATGAAAATTAAGAAGTCGACCCCCAAGCCTAATTAAAGTGGTTTTAACCACTAAGAAGACAAGTCGACCCCTTCCTAGTGAAGAGACACCTTTCCAGTTCTTTCTAGCTAGTATAAATTTCAACTATGCAGTTGAAAAATAGTTTTAGGAAGGGATGTCAAATTTTTGTAGCCCATATGGAAGAGGCAACCAAAGATAAAGTGGAAAGCATTGAGAACCATCTGGTCTTGAAGTATTTTGAAGATGTATTTGAGGAAATCATGGGACTACCACCAAAGAGAGACATTGATTTATCTATTGATTTGGTGCTAGGAGCTACCCAAGTGTCCAAAACACCATACAACATGGGCACACCCGAATTGAAAGAGTTGCAGATGCATATTGAAGAACGTTTGAAGAAAGGGTATATATTCCCACATGTGTCACCTTGGGAATCCCTAGTGCTTTTTGTGAAGAAAAAAGATGGAACCCGTTATCACATGTAGTTGTTATGGGTCAATTCATCCTTAGATTTTTGAAGTTTTGTGGAAAGTATCATGCTTACACCCTATATGGAGACATCTACATGGTTATACACCTTTGGCTAAAGTTTTTGGGTATTTTGGGCTCAACCTGCACAAATTGGAAAACTACAGGACATTTCGTAGCGCTTGGTGTTGCGAAATGATCTACACAGATAGATGCTACATAATGCACTACAAAATTTTCTGTAGCAGCTACTTTTACAGATTTGATCATAAAACCAAAACGATGAAGTTCGTTTCTCTGAATTTTTTTGTGGAGGAATATGATATCCCTTTTGACTTGCTGACCAAATTTCATCCCGACCCAATTTGGAATTTGAGAGAAACAATTAAAACACCAGTGCACTGCGAAATGTGCTATGAATTCTCTATTTTGCATAGTTGATTGGATATTCTCCTTGTTGGGAGGTTGCCACATGTCAAGGAGGGTTCAAATGAATTCTCATGGATCATTTAGATGTCAAGGGACACCTGAACCTAGTTTTTAGATCCATTAAAAACCTCATGTAGTGAGTTTGAAATGATTTATTAATGACTTCCAACAATTTTATGAAAAATTAGCAGTTTGTTGGATTTTTGTCTCTTTGACTATTGTCACCTAGCTCCAAGGCCTAGAATCCAATGGAAGAGATGGGATTCGACCTCCTAAAGATATTTTTATGCTATTTTGTATTTAAGAGAGGAGGGAGCTCTTGGAGAAGGGTTGGATTCATGAGCCAAGAGAGGCTAGAGAGAGTAGGAGGAGGCAATTTCCCTGTGTGTTCATTTGTAATCCCAAGGGAATTTTATGATTGTAATCATTACTTCTATTGAAGACTCATGAGAGATGTGATTTTCAGATTTAATTCTTTTGTTTTATATATCTTCTTATTTGAATATATTGCAGATTTGATGATCAAAGGCTGCCAATGATTTATGGATCCCTAAGCAACAAAGGATCTATTGTAATTTTCCCCATCAATCATTGTTTTATTCAAGTATTTGTTGATTTATTAAATTGAGAGGATCTTTGTTTAGTGAACATTCTATCTTATGTTTTCCTTCTTCATTTTTCCATATATCAACATATAATCTTGTTTTCTGTTGAGCAACTTTAGTGCCTTCGATGAGTAGAATGTTTATGACTCCATTGCCCATTGGTATAGACTACTGATCTACAGTTTGCTTCCCTCTCCCTTTCTTTCTCCATATTTCTGATCCACCTATTCAAAACCCAACTTATCTTTTACATTTTGATGGGTATTGGGCTTATCCTATAGTAGTCTGAGGGTGACTCTCAGTGCTAACAGAACCTTAAGGATATGTATTGATTTCATATAACTAAATAAGGTCACCATAAAAAAAAATATCCTTTGCCAAATATTGATGACTTATTTGATTAGTTGAAAGGTGTAAGAATATTTTCCAATATTGAATTGAGATCATGTTATCATCAAGTGAGGATAAATCAAGAATGTATCAATAAGAAAACATTCATGACAATATATGGGCATTATGAATTCATGGTAGTATCATTTGGGATATCAAATTCCCCATCTATTTTTATGTTCCTAATGAATGGAATGTTTAGGGAATAATTGAACAAGTTTGTAATTATGTTCTTGTATGATATACTCATTTACTCTAAGTCAGAGGAGGAAGATGAACAATAATTAAGAATGATGCTAAAATTTTTAAGAGAGCATAAATTGTATGGCAAGTTAAGTAAGTGTATATTTTATCAAAAGAAGATTCACTACTTGGGGAATATAATTTCCGTAGAAGAGATAACAATTGATCATGAGAAGATAAATACCATTAGAGGATGGACAGTGCCAAGAAATGTGATAGAGGCCAGATCATTTATGAGTCTTTTCAATTATTACCGAAGATTCATAAAAGGATTCTCAAATATTGCAAGCCCAATCATTTCTTTGTAAAAGAAGGGAATGAAATTTGAATGGACTCCCCAGTGCGAAGAGAGATTTCAAAAACTGAAATACATATTGAAAAATGTGCCAATATTGAAGATTGTAGATCCATATGAATATTTTGTTGTGTACACTAATGCATGCAAGGAAGGGCTCGATGGAGTCCTCACACAAAAAGATCATGTGGTATGTTATGATTTCATAAAATTAAAAGAGCATGAGAGGAATTATGCTACACATGACTTGGACTTAGCAACCATTATTCTTTCATTAAAAATGTGGAGACATTACCTCATGGGGAGGAAATTTGAGCTAAGGATAGACCATTGTGGTCTGAAACATTTGTTTGGACAACCCACATTAAATGTTAGACAAATTAGATCACTAGAATTTCTAAGTGAATATGACTTTGAAATTAAGCACACCAAAGGCAAGGAAAATCATGAGGCTAATGCACTCAACAAAAGAGCTCATGAAAAGCATATTGTATCCATTAGCATGTACAACAAATATTTAAAAGACAAAATTTTAGGGGATGGAAATTCAGATCAACAATATATAAAAATGAAAGAAACATTACAACAAGGCAATTTACAACAAAAATTTAAATATTATGAGTTGCAAGAAGATAAATTTCTCATGTACAAAGGCAAAGTATATGTGCCAAATTCTAGTGAGTTGAAAATTTCAGTGATGAGGGAAATGCACAATGTGCCATATGTTGGGAACCCAAGATATCATAAGACAATTGTAGTTGTAAGAAGCCAATAATTTTGGCCAGAAATGAAGAAAGAAATGGTTAATTACATAGCCAGATGTCTAGAGTGACAGAAGGTGAAGACCGAACATAAACATCCAACAGGGTTGTTTCATCCATTTCCCATTTCATAATGGAAGTGAGAAGTAATTACAGTTGAATTTATTTCAAAGCTTCCCAGAACAATGAAACATCATGATTCCATAACGGTGGTGGTGGATAAATTAACTAAGCTAACATGTTTTATTCCAGTGAAGACTACACACAAGGAAACAAATATTGCATAAATCTACATGAAAGAAGTTGCCAGGCTACATGGAGCGCCCAAGGCAATTATTTCAGACAAAGATCCAAAATTCACATCCAATTTTTGGAAAGGTTTGTTTAAAGGATTTGGGAAAAATCTAAATATGAGTACAACGTATCACCTAGAGTAAGATGAGAAAACATAGAGGACTAACCAAATAATTGAGGATATGGTCATATTGTATGTGATGGACTAACCATCAAAGTGAGATGATTATATCCATTTAGTATATTTTTCTTACAATAATGGGTATCAAGCCTCATTGAAATGTTCCCAATTGAAGCATTGTATGGAATGGAGTGTAACACATCAGTGAGTTTAGGTAATCCAACAAACATAACAATTATTGGGCTGGATTTGTTGAAGGAAATGGAAGAGAAAATGAAAAAAATCAAGCAGGATTTAAAGGCTACCCAGTTTAGGCAACATAGTTATGCATCTAAGAACAAAGTTTTCAAAGATTTTAAAGTGGGAGAACATGTGTTTTTAAAACTGAAGATGAAAAGAAGTTCGCTAAGATTAGGAAGCTGCCCAAAGTTGACAGTAAGATATTGTGGACCTTTTGAAATCTTAGAAAAGATAGGGCCATTTTCATACATGCTATCATTTCTTGCATCCATGAGAGTGCATAATGTAGCATTGCATGCATCCATTTCCTACATAAATGATAACATTGCTTGCATCTGGTTTAGTGATGTATAATGTAAATACAATATATGGTCACGGTCCAAGCAATGTAATATGTAAACATTTCATATCGAAAATAATGAAATAAATGTATTTCCAACTGCATATGGACACAGATAGAGTCATGGGGGTTAAGGTTCCACAAGAGAGGGGGGGTTCAATGGGTCTAAGGGGGAATTATTCACGTGTATTAATCCCAACCCACTTTTCTTAAATTATTATTTTGTATAAACCCTTTATTTTCCTTTTGAGTGTATTAAAGCCCTAATCACTGAATACATGTAAGAGCGTTGGTGTGAAAAGTCACCTCACGTAGCTATTGAGAGCATGGGGTTGAGTACAATCAACCTTTGGGAATGTGAGGTTCAACATGCATGGGTAAAATGGAAATTTGAATGGGTATTGTGGGTGTTTTTTACAACCATTTTTTGGGACAACAAGAGAAAGATGAGTGCTAGAACTTGGAGCTAACTATAGTGGGGTTTTTGGGAAGCTTGTGGGAGCTATAATTGCATGAAGAAGTAGGATGTTAGGATTGTAGAAGACATTTCTATGTAAGAACTTACCATAGAGAAAATGAGTTGCAAATGAGAAATTTCTGTTGCAGTTGTAAGTCTTTGGAGTCCATGACAAGAGATATTCCTAGCCAACCTGTGTGGGAGCCCTGAAGGGAAGTGGTAAGGCCCGAGGGACTGCGTGTTAAGAACCAAACATCAATATAGCATATAAAAACCTCAGAAAAAGTACTCAACGCCTTGAAAAAGAGATAATTTCAGATAATAAGCCTCTTCGAGGGGGCAACCTCCTTTT
>JZKD02S1618341.1:103283-128629 GCA_000966675.3 Picea glauca
GTTTAGCTTGATTGTTTGTACTTGGGCCCACTACTAATCTTAGCTTAAAGTGATGTTGTCAATTCAAGTATAGAATAGCACCAACACCTCATAAACCTAGAGCTCCTTGACAACCAACATCAAAGAATCCCTAGGCCTATTCATAGTCAATTTCAAGCTCTTTTAGAACTCTTGTTGATTTCTCTTTAGAAGAGGTCCAATTTCCATTTATAACACTTCTTATTTTATGGGAGACCTAGGTAGGATTTAATTCTAAGCCTTGAAAAATGATTTTGTTTCGAGATAACCACACCCCCCATATCACAAAACAAAGAAGATCCCTATAAACTTTAATGGATTGATCTACTATCCAAGAATTAAAACAATCTATCAAAGACCTCTGCTCCCATTTGTTCCCCTCTGGTAATTTGCAACATCTCTTTCAATACTTCTATAGTAAAATGACAATTAACAAATAGATGATCCATAGATTCCTCACTATTTTTGCACACAATACATCTTCAGGACCCTACATATTTGTTTTCTAGTAAACATCCCAAGTTAATATTTTGTTGTGTAGGGATAACCATAGGAATATTCTAGTTTTTGAAGGACTTTCTAATTTCAATGCAACATATATTAGAAATTAATATATTATGTTGTAATTTATTATACAATATATATTAATAATATATTACAATATTCAAAATGTTATGATAATCGAATACAAAAAGATCACTAACACTAATTTTGTGTATGACAATAACAACTTAGAGGAAGTCACTTCATACACATATCTTGGAGTCGACCTTCATCATAAGATTAATTGAAATTATAGCATTGAGAAAAAGATTAATGGAGGGTGGAAAGATTATTTTGGTATTGAAAACGAAAATCCACAGACTTATAGTTATTGAAAAAAGGAAACTCCTCTTCAAGACTCTTATCACTCATGTTATTTATATGATTGTGAAGTTTGAGTTGCATAATCTCTAGAGAATCATAGAGGAAGATCGAGCAACTCCATAAGCATTTTATAATTTATAATCTTAAAATAAAAATAAAAATGCCCTATCCTATCCTCCTCATAGATGTTGGTATTTCCCCCCTTGAGATGTGGCTATGAATAGGTACCTAATGTACAAGAACACAGTCACAACCAACACAAAAAACAAGAGGCTTCCTAAGATTTATTTAAACTCCAATCAAAGCCACCTACGACTAAAGAGGGGTTGACATAAACATGCCAAGTCTTGGCTAAATCATTGGAGAATAGAGGAGGAGTTCACTCTGCATAATATTGATACCATTAAAATTATATCACTTCTAAATTTAAGGAGAAAATGTGGCATGATAGAGAATTAGAGGATAAGAGAAAATTAAGATACTATAAAGAGGTCTTTAATCCTAATCTAGAATATTGTTATTAGCAGGCCGAAATGGGAAAGAAAGCATGCACGAAGAAGAATGACAACTGGAAGAGCAATCATGGGAAAAAAACCGTGCAGGAGTAAAGAAACAACTGGCAAGAAGCACAACACGTGCGCATGCAACAAATGGTTTGACAACTGGAAGGAAACAACGAACACGTGCAAAGAAGGAATACCTAACAATAGTAGAGTTAGGGTTTTCGTAAGAGTTTTTGTGTAAAGGACTGAAGAGCCCGATAGATATAAATATAGACAAGCATGTATCAAAAAGAGGTTCGGAGGTTCAGAGGTTCAGAGATTTTGTGAAGGTTGAGCTTTACTACTGTTGTAGAGTTGAGCTCATTTTTATGTAGTGTTTTGATAAGAGAAATATTTTTGTCGCAAGTGAGCTAAGCGGAAGGAAGAAGGTAGATCTCGAGGATTAGATCGCAGGCTGGGGAGCTTGGTGCGATCTAGTTCGCCTCACATAGATCTTACCGATCTAAGGAGAGTTGTAAGCATGAGGCGCGAGAATTGCAGAACTACCATAATAAGAGAGCCAAGAGCCAAATCTTTGTGGACGTAGCCTTGGGAGGGGGTGAACCATGGTAATACATGTGTAATGTGATGAATGCATGCACATATTTGTCTACTTTTGTTAGTTAAAGGTTGAATGAAATGAATGAATGAGTTAGTATACTATTTGGTTAATTGTTGTTGCGTATAAAGAAAAGAGATCACGATGGTTAGAATAGTAAAGGGAATAACAATAATTTGTAATATAGATCATAATTAAAGGCTCAGAATGCAAATTCTTTATCTCATACTCAATCCTAGGCTGTAAACCCCTGAGTCTTACAACCACCCATTAAAGAAATCTTGTGTGAGACTGCGCAGTGCATTCTGTGTGTTGTGTTGCCTTCTGGTTCACCAGATGGGCCGATAGTTTTAGGCTTTGTTGGTACCCTGAAAGATATGAACCCCGGGTCAATAGTGCAGAGTTGTTAGGTAGTTTAAAGCCAGCAAATGGTTCTGTTGTTGTTGTAAGAGGAACAAGAAAGGACTGACTAGCTGAGATAGAGTGCATGAGAAGAAAATGAGCGGAACTAGAAGACCGTTGAGCCACTAGAAGGGAATGTTCAGATTGTGGAACCCCACGAAAGCAGAAATTGAAGGCTAGTTGAGAACCAAAGAGCTAGAGCTTTCCTAGAAAGATAATAGAAACCCTAGCTTGACGCCTCACAAATATCTGTATAAATACGTATTTATGGATTTACACGAAGTGTTTTTTTGTGATTTTCCCCACCTACTGTAGGAGTGGATACTAAGGTTGAAACATAACCATGCGATGAACCGAATCCGACAAATAGATTGGACCCCGATACATATTGAGCAGTTACAATAGGTGAACAAAAAATTCACCCGCGCAATTGACTTTTGGCTTGATAGTATTGTGGCAGGCTTCATCACATAAATTGCAGTCGACACAACGAAGTCATACAATGCGGCATAGCAGGAATTTCTACGTGGACCTTGCGGAAGGTACATTCGATCAATGTATACTTCTATTAAAATACTACTATATAACAAAGGTGTAATGACAATGGAAGCAAACAACTAGACTTCCTTGCGTGCATGGGGGAAGGGGGGAAGCACTGACAAAAGGAAGGATAAATGGCCGAAGGTGAGGATAAAGGCAAGAAGGAGGAGGAATTCTTGGACCCGATATTGATGGATGACAACCATCTTAAGTGGATCTTGGCGTCACGTGGAATGATGCGTAGCGGAGTACTCTACCAATATAAGGCGAATACCAAGAAAAGAGTCGTAGCTGTGAGGGAGGGCTTGGAAAGCGATGAAGAAGAGGTAGAGGATCTTCGGGTTGTGGAGCAGATTGAGGAAATCCTGCGTGAAACCTATGAGAGGAAAACAAGAGGCCCAAGAACAGGAGGAGAAGATAGTCATCCTTTCCATATTAATGTCAGTGTGGAACCCATAAACCCATGTGTAACTAGTACACCAAAGAGAACATCATTGTTTAGACAACCACAGTTCAGAGGAAGTCTGATAGTGAGAAGCACATCTACCATAGGAGAAACAACTGGAGGAGCCAGTTCAGGCAGTACTAGCCAAGTATCTACACCACGCAACGGAGCTAGAAATCTAGGATTTAGAATGGCAGGACATGACCCCACGATCAGATTATCAGAATTCCAGCGAGAAGCAAGAAAATACCTAGAGAAGCATTTGTTTATTTATGCAAAGATCTGAGAGGAAAAATAGATCACGGATGAAGATACCAAACTTGCGTAGCTAGCGATCATGCTGAGAGATCACACACTAGACTGGTACATGAGTCTAGACACAAACAATGCTCCTGGGACGATGAGGACACTGGTAGACATTAAGAAGCTACTAATTAATGAGTTCCATAAGCCGAGCTCAGAGGATGAATACATGAGTGAAATGATCGAGATTAGACAGAAACCAGGAGAGTCTGTATGGGAGATTGACCAAATATTTAAATGATTGAAGAGAAAGTTAAAATACCTTATGACCGAGATGCAGCACCGACATCTGTTTGTCAACTCACTACTCCCACACCTAAAATACCCCTTACGACAGTATAAGTTTCATACGTAGGCCGAGGCACTCCAGGAAGCCTTGCGGCTAGAGGAGAACCAGTACCAACAGATGGAACCAACTATTGAAGAATTGAAGGAGGATTTGAAGAACCTTAAATTTCAGTTGAATCAGAACAAGAACAAGGACAAACGAGAAGTTGTTTGGTGCACCACATGCAGGACAGAAGGACACCACAAGAATGAATGTCCAACATTCACATAGTATATGGCAATAGGCATGCCAAACCCACTCCCACATGGAGGATTATGGTGCGAGATATGCAAGAAACCGGGTCACGACGCTTATCACTACACGATGATGCAAAAGTACCAGACAATTTTGAAGAATTCTTATTGCACTTTTTGTAAGTTAGTAGGCCATGAGGACAAAGATTACAGAACTATGGAGCTGATGCGGGAGAGAACATCAGACGCCTACAGGGCAGAGGACGAAATGATGACTAGGCAAGCAACGCCACAGTTCAATCAATCCCCAACCCCATACAATATTGCACAACAACCATACAACAATACACAGCCATAGTACAACCCGACGCAACCCCAGTGTAATACCGTACAGGACAACTAGGAACCACCATATAACACGCAAACAGGGGACAGAGCAAGCTATCGAGGAGGAGGACGAGCTAGAGGAGGCTTCGGATGTGGCAGAGGAGCAGTCACATGTCACAATTGTCAGCAACCGGGACATTATGCACGGGAATTCCGACTGCCGCAAACAACTTGTATGTATTGTCATGCATCGGATAATGAGACAAAGGAATGCCTGACACTATTAGTAAAGATTCAGGAAAAAAGGAACCAGAACAACCAGAATGTTCAATGGATTTCAGCCGAAGCAAGGGAGGATGGAAGAAATATCAACATAGTCACCCATGGAGGAACGAAGACAGGAAACGACACAGCCCAACAAGAACCTGCACAGAACCAGTGGGTCAGGAAGAACACCAAACCAAGGAAGTAGTTCGACACACCCAAAGAAAAGGAGACTTTTAAGGAAGCCAGGTAAGAATTTCAAAAGAAGGACACATCGTTGACTTCCACAATTCAACCAGCTCATGAAGCCCCAGAATACGAAATTCCCCCATCATTGGATCATACCAAAGGAATGCCACTCAAGGGACAAGTAAGTATTATCAAAGAATTTTTGCAGTAATGCATTAAAATATTAAGTGATCTGTTATTTGTTAAAATATTGCAAAACATCCTAGAGAAATGTAACAACGAGATAGAACACAAGCTAGAACCAAATATTGTCAATCACCTACACACAAGAAGAACAAGTAGGGAATTCATATTGAATGCCAACATTGGGGATTTCAATATGGGAGATATCATACTCGAACTAGGATCTGAAGTGAATGTGCTACCCAAGAAAACCTGGCAATGCATGGGAGAGAAAACCTTGGGATATTCAAACGTCCAATTAAAACTAGAAAACCAACATATGGTCCTACCAATCGAGAGACTGAAGGGTGTAATGGTAGATCTTGATGGTGTGTGCACCAAAGTAGATTTTGACATCATCGAAATAGTAGATGGCACAACACCATACCCAACACTACTCGGTCTGGACTGGGCGTTTGAAAACCATACCATAATTAATTTGAAGGCAAGGAAAATGACATTTGAATCCAGAGATTACATGGTTATAACACCACTATATCCATCAGAAGGGGAAAGGTTCGTAGAACCCACTTTCCTAGACTTAGAGGAAATCGGCTAGTTGTACAAAACAACTGCGAGCGAGGAGGATTATATAAACCCAACTATAGACGAGGTACTTAGTTGGCGCAATATTACTCATGCGCTACGGATTCAGACACCGGACTAGAAAACTGGTAGTAGAGACTGCATGAAGTATCCACGAGAAGATGTGCAAGAATAGATCGCGTAGTACGATGGATAGGCATAGAAATCGCATAACCACCCAGTTTCCATGGACTTAATGATTTGGAAACATTCTTGACACAATATGAAGATGAAGTATTAGAGAACCAGAGGCTGCTAGCACTAGACTTAGCACTCAAATCCACACCTGCAAGATGGTGGGGCGCACACAAGGAGACCATCACAAACAGGTACCAGTGTAAGAGGCTACTGCTCATAAGGTTCAACACAGCACAGAAAAACAACAAACAACATAAATATGAAGGATTAGGGACATCAGTGAAACAATTGATGGAGTGCGAAACGCTGTGGAAATTGACACCACCAGAGGAATGGCCTCACCACTTTATTCATACATTAGAAGGCATACCAACGAACTGGTATACAGATTAGGAACTGCGCAAAGGAAATACAACATGGGGGACATTGCAACAAAACTTTACCACTACTTTCTCATTCGAGCATGAGAACCCCAACATAGACGAAGCTCTGAAACGAATCAGAGGAGTCATATTCATTGAAGAGACAGAAGTAGAACTTATTACCGAAGAGAAACAAAGAAATAAACAAACAGTCAAGGAACCACTGACATGTTACCAAGTACAGGAGGAAATACCGGATGAAGAGGACCCACGCGAAATTCAGATTGCAGAAGTAGAAGGCGAAAGAGATGTGAAGGGACCACAAATAGAATCTGAAGTTATTTCCAAGCCAATCAAGGTAAATAAATTTAACATATGTACAGCTGAACATCCAAAAATGGCCAGCATTGGAGACTATTGGGACGAACCAACAATAGAAAGCATTATAGAATTGTTTCGTGAATACAATGACTTATTTCCTACAACATTCATAGAAATGAAGGGTCTAGTAGGCAAACAGGGAGAAATGAAAATACCTCTCAGGCCCGAAGCGAGACCGATCAGACAATGGCCATATAGACTGAACCCTATATACAAACAAAAATTTAAAGAGGACATTGACCGAATGCTTGAAGCTGACATAATCGAACTAGTCGAGGAATCATAATGGATAACCTGATGGTCGTACAGGATAAGAAACAAGGAAGAGGGATCAGGATATGTGTCGACTTGAGGAAGTTGAACTATGCATACCTACACGACCCATTCCCTACACTGTTCATGGATGAAGTGCTAGAGAATGTGGGGGGACACGAAGCATACTCATTCACTGATGGCTTCTCAGGTTACCATCAGATTAACATAGCACAAGAGGACAAATAAATGACCACATTTGCAATAGAATGGGGATATTACCAATATACAGTCATGCCCTTTGGACTAAATAACGCACCAACAATCTTCTCCAGAGTGTTTATCGCAACACTTAAAGAATTCATCCACCAGTTTCTCGAAGTATATCTGGGTGACTGGACAATGTATAGTCTGTTGAAAAACCATGTAGAAGTTTTACGCTTGATGCTAGAATGATGCAGACAGTGTCAGATATCACTGAACATAAATAAATGTAAATTTGGAACACCGTTTGGGATACTATTGGGCCATATAGTATGCAAACAAGGGCTATTGGTCAATCCATCCAAGATCGCAGTCATTGTTAATTTACCAGTGCCAAAAATAGTCTGTCATCTACGAGCGACTCTAGGAAACATAAGATACTATCGAAAATTCATCAAATGATATGCGCAGATCAAAACACCAATGGAAAAATTGTTAAGGAAGGATACAAAGTACCAATGGAATGACGAGTGTCAACACAGTCTAGACACCCTAAAGGAAAATATGGTCACTACACCGATATTAGTATTTCCGGATTAGGGTAAGACATTCCATGTGCATGTAGATGCATCAATGACAGAACTTGGAGCTATCTTAGTCCAACCGGGAGCAGGAGACTTGGATCACTCGATAGCATTTGTAAGCAGAAAAATATTCGACTCAGAACATAACTATAACACAACATAAAGAGAAGGCCTAGCTATGGTTTACGCACTTCAGAAGTTCAGACACTACCTATTGGGAAAACAATTTAAGATGTTTACAGATCACTCAGACCTAAAATACCTAGTCAACAAGCGAGTGTTGGGGGGGAGAATTTGTCGATGGTTACTGTTATTTCAGGAATTTGACTTCGAAGTAATCGTTAAACTAGGAAAACTAAATGCAGGACCTGACCACCTATCACTGGTCATAAATGGAGAAGAGCCCACGAGCTTAGAAGACAAATTTATGGATGCCCATCTATTTTCCATACATATTTCTGATGACTACTTCACAGAGATCATCCAATACTTTAGCACATGTACCACACCATGAAATTATACCACCGTGCAGAAGAAGAACCTAGTAGTTTGCACAACCGACTATCAACTGATCGCAGGACATCTATATAAAATGGGTGCAGATAGCATTTTACGAAGGTACGTGCTAGAGAACGAACGACCAAGGATTTTAGCAGAGGCCCGCGAGGGACTGGAATGAGGACAATATGCAGGAAAAGATACCACACAGAAGGTACTCCGTGCAGGATTATGGTGGCCAACAATCCATCGAGACTCGAAAGAATACTGTCAAGGATGTGATGTCTGTCAAAGGGTAGGCAAACCCAACAGAAGGGATGAGATGTTGTTATGACCACAAATGACATTACATGCATTTGATAAATGGGAAATAGACTTTGTGGGACCTATTAACCCACCATACAAAAGAACAGGGGCAAGATACATCATCACCGTGATAGAATACCTGACAAGATGGGCGGAAGCTGCGCCAGTAAAGGATTGTAGCGTAGAGACCGCTGCACATTTTTTATTCGAACAAGTAATTACTAGGTTTGGGTGCCCAAGACTTATGATGAGTGACCAAGGCACACATTTCATAAACAACACCATTTGCACGATGCTCTAAGAATTTGAAGTTCACCACCAGAGAAGCACAGGCGAATGGCACAGTAGAAGCCTTCAACAAAGTTCTAGAGAAAGCACTGACAAAGATCTGTAACGTCAACATAGATGAATGGGACATCAAAGTACCAACAATATTATGGGCGTATAGGATGAAATGTAAGAAGTTGATAGGCTACACACCATTCAAACTCGTCTACGGCCAAGAAGTGGTATTTCCATTGGAATTTTTAGTACCCAACTTACATGTAGCCTCTATTACACAAATGACCGAACGCAGCACGATACAAGAAATATTGAATCAACTATTAGCAATGGAGGAAGACTGAATCCTGGTGGGATTCCATCAACAAGTGCAGAAGGCCAGAGAAAAAGCATGTCACGATCGACACATTAAGAAGAAGACTTTCACAGAAGGAGATCTATTATTTCTCTAAGACAATAAATCACTTCGACACCCAGTAAAGCTGAGAATGCATTGGTTAGGACCATATGAGGTAAAATCTGTAACAGACGATGGATATGTACAGTTAAGACATATATCAGGCACAAACCTCTGAGGAATGATCAACGAGAGCTAACTGAAGCTGTAAAAGGAAAGTCGACCACCCACTGCGTAGTAAAATTAAACAAACAAAAAAAAATCGAAAAGCCATGAAAAATCCATAGGACGCTCGAGACACGAATGTGGTAAAGGAAAGAGCAATGGTTAAACACCTAAGACAAAGGAGTGGGAAACATAAAGTCGAAAAAAGCAGGATGATAGGACAATACAAAGTGGAATTAAGGCACGACAAGGACTGATGGAACGTCACATTAAACACACCAACTGGAAACAACAAGAGAGGCGTAATGGAAAGTACGAAACTTTTGCACATGCATTGAGCCCATAGTTATGATGCATTAATCGCATCATTGAGGAAGCATCTTCGATACACTTCATGACAAGCCCATACAACATGCGAGCATGGAAGCAACTTGTCTATTCGCGGAAGGAAAAAAAAGAGAGAGCAACAATAGTTCGAATGAACAGAGCGAGGCCACAGTCCCATAAAGCCAACAAAAATTCGTCACTCACCACTATGGTACCATCAAAGTCCGTTGAACCAGGAACGACCGCCAAGCCAACCAGAGTTCAAAATAGGTCACGAGGACCGCTGGAAGAAAACGACCAACATCAACCAGAGATTGTCGATATCGATGAGATCCCATCCCCAGAGATACCACCGGTGAGCCCTACACTGATACTGGAAGAGATTCAACAACCACAACTAGAGGAACTGAAAGAGGATACACATGTAGAGCGACAAAAACCTTAGAATGAAGAAGCGGAGCCCCAATAAGAAGTGCAACCAGAAAGCACCGAACCATCCCCAGAAGGTAATGATACGACAAAGAATCAAGGATCAGAAGGGAAATCCGATGAGTCACAGGTACCCAGCCTTGGTCAACAGACAAAAGTGACCACATGAACTACCTCGGCTTGGCCAGAATGGCTTATAGGGAAACAAACGGGAATTGTTGGAACTTCGTACCAACCACCATAGCAGGAAGACATAATTTTGATACCGAGCTCACCTCGTAAGAAATCGGCCATAGATATTGTGCTACCACGCATACAAGAGGGAGTACAGGTAGAGCTGCAGTTACTGGGTCACATTGGGAAGCTCAAGTATTCTGACCATGATGCCTCAGATGACACTAAGTACCCAGAACTTGCACCCATAGTGTTTATGCATAACATAGTGGTAACCAACTTGGAGAAACAATCAGCCAGCCACACCAGTGGGCAGTTGGACTAGACCGAACCAGAATTTTAGGACTGCTACAACTCCCACACTTTGGCAGAGGCCAATACACGATAGCATGCGTCAATAAGCTGTTAGAATTTACGCATGGAGGGGATATATGGCTGGACAAACCCGTCCCCATAACAATTGACCTTATTGTGCAGATAACAGGACTACCCAGCCGGGGTATGGGTCCCTCGTTGGTTCTGAATGACAAATCTAAGGAAAAAGCGTTAGCAGAGGAAATGAAGAAAAAATACGGCACAACGAGGGGGACAAGAGGCATTATAATCAAACAGATCAATAGCCCAGCAACACAATTGGGCGCAAAGATCTTAGCCTGTAAGTTTCTATGAAAATGTCGCAAATACTTAGTACCAGTAGGAGTCATCACAGTTGCATCTTAGTGCGCAGAAGTCGCCTTTGTGAGATGGTTGCCTTATCTGTTAAATTTATTCCAAGTGGAATGCAGGGATGCGCAGGAACTTGGCACAAAATTTCATTACTCACGACTGATCACCCTTATAGCCTTCATGGGATGGCGGGAACCAGAATATGTAGTTTTTTCTACGAGACCACAACCCGATGGAGCGAGATATCGAGTATTGAGATTGGGGCCACTGACCAGATAGAATAGGGAAAATGGAATCATATTTGAAGCATACCTACGGGACATGCAGGAAGCTATTAACTGGTCATGGAGAATAATACTAGAAGTTGTTGCGTGATATGGGAACATCGCTAACTTCTGGGCTACACGACAAGCCATGTGGATACAACCAAGGCAGGATCCCAGTAAACAGTGGCTACTGATGCGCTATTGCATCAAATAAGGTGATATAGACATGGTCATCAGCAAATGGCCTGCTGAATGGAAGATCCCATCCATTCCCTAGGAAATAGTAGAAGGACCCGCAAAAGGAGAGGCAACGCAGGCAGAAACACAGCCTTCGCAAAAGCCAGTGCCCAAGAAACCAAGGAAGGACCAAAACAAACCAAATCAGGAAAGTGAAGGGTCAAAGAAGACATGAACCCATAAGCGGCATAAAGAGACCAACGAACTGCCAAAACAAGCCAAGGGAACACATGAGACCACCCCAAACCCCATCACACAGGAGCTCGGGGGAAATAAGAGACCGAATGAATAGGCCACATGCACGCACAATAAATCAAAGGCACAACGAGCGTCACCAGACCTTACGATCACAGAGGATGATGGATAAATGATCGCCATAATGGTCCAGGATTGTCTGGTAGAAGACTCCGACCATGCATCACATAACAAGGATAATCTATAGAAAGAGCTGGAAGAAATAAGACAGCTCTTCGAGACACTCGGAGAAGCCCAGAAGTAGTAGCAGAGGAATAGAGAAGTCAACAACACAAACCAACGAAAGAGTGGAGGTAGAAGAACGAGACCCAGCCCTCCCAATGCCACACACAAATGCAATGGTCCACATAAAACCGAGCATGCTGCGAATAGATGAAATAGTGGGACAAACACCACTGAAGGATTTGGACCACATCCAACTGGTCTTGAAACGGATGCCATCAAGGGCACTGCACAAATTATAGGTTAGCGTCGACCACGAGATGAAGTCTCGGGCACATAAGAACTTAGTCGAGCTACAGAAGGAAACAAAGTAGTGGGAAGCGCTAGAAAAGGAGTACGAGAAGGCCAAATCCGAAACTCAGAGGGAGATGGAACATAGGAACGAATTGGAACGCGGAATGGGATAAATTTTTGGGAAACTTCCAAACACCGCGAAGGGAAACGAACTCCTAGCCACATAAAAGATCAACCAGATTGTGCAGGCAATTGCGCAATACCAGAAGGAGATCAGGGATCTCCGAGAAAAGATAACACCAACGATTCCACCAATTGTAAAGGAGCAAAGGAGGTAGGCAATGAAAATGCAATTACAAGAGATGGAGAAACAGGTTAGCACAACAACGGACTTTCTCGACAAAGAAGCACAACTTTGGACAAGACTGGAGGAGGATCCACAGGTTCAACACTGGGACAAGGAAGAGGAAAGGATCAATGCAATGATCCAAGAACTTAAGAAGAAGTAAAATACCATACCAATTCCAGAATGTGTAAAGGGGACGCAAGAGTTGAAGAATATGCAGGCAGAACTCATCACTGAGCAGACACAGAAACAAGAGAGGAAGGCTCAAATAGAACAGTTGCAGGAACGAGTAGCATAAGTACTCACACAGGCAGAAGCGAATAGAACATAGATGGCATAGACCCAGGGAGAATGCGCAGGACCACTGAGCGACGAAGTGTCCATCCAGGTAGTAGAAACCATTAAGGAGAAGACCACACATGCACTGACAACAACAATAGAGCTAAGGGAAAAAATCCAGATGATCACCGAAGAGATCGATGCAGCTCAGAAATATTAGGTGACTCGGGACGAGTCACATGTCAGTGTTGGGGGCCTATTGGTAGCAGGCCAAAATGGGAAATAAAGTGTGCACGAAGAAGAATGACAGCTGGAAGAGCAATCATGGGAAAGAAAGTGTGCAGGAGGAAAGTGACAACTAGCAAGAAGCACAGCACACGCGCATGCAACAAATGGTTCGACAGCTAGAAGGAAACAATGAACACATGCAGAGAAGGAATACCTAGCGACAGTAGAGTTAGGGATTTTTGTAAGAGTTTTTGTGTAAATGGATGAAGATCCCAATATATATAAATATAGACAAGCATGTATCAAAAAGAGGTTCGGAGGCTCGGAGGTGCGGATATTTTGTGAAGGTTGAGCTTTACTACTATTGAAGAGTTGAGCTCGTTTTTATGTAGTGTTTTGATAAGAGAACTATTTTTGTAGAAAGTGAGCTAAGCGGAAGGAAGAAGGTAGATCTTGAGGATTAGATTGCAGGCTGGGGAGCCTGGTGCAATCTAGTTTGCCTCACAGAGATCTTACCGATCTAAGGAGAGTTGTAAGCGCGAGGCGCAAGAATTGTAGAACTACCATAATAAAAGAGCCAAGAGCCAAATCTTTGTGGGTGTAGCCCCGGGAGGGGGTAAACCACGGTAATACCTGTGTAATGTAATGGATGCATGCACATATTTGTCTACTTTTGTTAGTTAAAGGTTTAATTCAATGAATGAATGAGTTAGTATACTGTTTGGTTAATTGTTGTTGCATATAAAGAAAAGAGATCACGATGGTTAGAATAGTAAAGGGAATAACAATAATTTGTAATATAGATCATAATTAAAGGCTCAGAAGGCAAATCCTCTATCTCATACTCAATCCTAGGATGTAAACACCCAAGTCTTATAACCACCCATTAAAGCTATCTCAGGTGAGACTGTGCAGTGCATTCCGTGTGCTGTGTTGCCTTTTGGTTCACCAGAAGGGACGATAGTTTTAGGCTTTGTTGGTACCTTGAAAGATACGAACCCCGGGTTAGTAGCGTAGAGCTATTCGGTAGTTTAAAGCCAAGAGGGGTTGACATAAAGATGCCAAGTCTTGGCTAAATCATTGGATAATAGAGGAGGAGTTCACTCTGCATAATATTGATACCATTAAAATTATTTCACATCTAAATTTAAGGAGAAGATGTGGCATGATAGAGAATTAGAGTATAAGAGAAAATTAAGATACTATAAAGAGGTGTTTAATCCTAATCTAGAAGATCAAAAGTAAGTTTTTGATATAACTAGTGTAAAGAAGAAAACCAATATTGTCAAAATAACAATTTACTCTCATGATATCCATAATGAACATGACATTGGACAATTCCTAAAATGTTGTGGAATAAAATAATTTGTCATCTTAGCGATACTAGGAAGGTGGATGATGAAAATCACTTTCTATTAGAATGTTTTACATATGTCCACATTAGATCTCAATTTCAAAATATTTGTAACAATACCGAACTTTCTAACATGTAAACTCATCAAAACTACACCAATTTAGGTATGTTTCTCTTCAATATCTTCGAGCATAGAGATAAAATTATAAAACAACTAATTAATTCCCTTTCATTTCCTTAAGGTTCGATAGACCTAAGTTGTTCTTAGTGGATGGTAGCAATCATCATCATTACGATCATCACCATCATACTAATAATACATTATTTTATTGTATGATATATATTATCATTTATTGTGTGTGCACAAGAATATAAAATTCTCATTATTATCTTTATCTCTCACCTCATAATGCTAGATTAACCTACTTTACATGGTAGTGTGATGTGGCATACATGGCTTGGATGTATCATACACAACCTATTTTTTTATAATACCTTAGGAGGCCCATTTATACCAAATCTTCTCTAATGGGAAACCAACATAATTTGTGTTGCATGCCAATTACACATGAATTGACAACATAAAAAAATTAACTACAACAATATTTGCCACTGTTGCAATAAAAGAGGATGACCAACATAAATTGTATCCCATGCCAATTACATAACTTGACTGGAAATAAGATCATTATACAAATATTAAGAACAAACAATTACCAAAAATTTTACTGCACGACCGATTTATATATATAGTTGGATTGACTACTCACCTCGACTATTGCATCTGGAGTATCCAAAATTAGGTTCACCAGTGCTTATCCATTAATAGGAACTCCAAATGCATAAGTTCCCCAATTTCATGTTATGTTATGACCACTTTTTTATGGTTTAATGATTTTCACCCTTGGATTATGCAAGATATCAAGTTGTGGTACACCATTTCCACTCTTTGACTCAATCATGGCTCTTATGTGGATGAAGAAAGAACCCCTCTCCGAACCTATATTCATTCAAACACAATATCATATTATCTACTCATTTTCTTATCAATCTATCATACCTACCATAAGTAAATGATCCATTGTTTGGTTAATCAACTTCTTTAATCTACCATCTACTTGAACATTTCCTACACTGTAGTGTGAATCAGGTCATGCATCCTTGAGTCAAGTCTGTATTGAATTCCCCTCATATCAATACTAAACTTCTTCAAAAGGAAGTATACAATTTGAATATATTAATAAATATCATAAAAGTAGTAATAACATCTCTAACAAATTGATACTAAAGTGTCTCTTAAAAAAGTTATATAAATTCTATTGGATTCACTAGCATATTTGTACTAAAAAAACCTCATTCCATCTCTCGTATGCTGCACAACTCATGATACTCACACATTGCACAGAGGCCTTGCTAATTTCCAATGGTTCATGATGATGACATGATAGATGAAAGATAATGTTGACAAATACACACTCAACTTGGCTCAATGTGTTCATTATGAACATACCTGCTAGAAGTTATAGGATCCTTTACACATACTTTCCATGCAAATGGTAAATGGACTATTTACAATGAAAACCAGAGATGGACAATATGATATGACATATGCTATGCTTTCCTATTGGACAATGTCTGGGTTTCAAGAGTTATTACATGTGTGTCAAGTTTCACACAAACACACTTTTATCATGTGATTTTGAAATGGTTTTTATCAATTGTTTTGTTATTTCAAGAAATGGGATATTTAGAATCACACATCATGTCTTATGATATCATCAAAGTTACTTCGAACTTCAAACATTACATTGTTTGAACTTGTTTAAGATATTGGTCCAGTATCCACCTTATTATGAATTTAGTCTTTGAATTGTTTTATTTTTTGAATTTTAAAGTGCTGAAACAACTCTTCAAACATGTTAAGGATTGAGTGTGTCATACAGACTAACAGATTTACAGGATAATTGATCAATGTTTACGATTACATTCATTGATTTGTGTATTTATTTGCAAGGTGACATACATTTCAAGAGTAGGGTATTTGGGTGGATATCTTATTGTAGCACTTATTGAGAAAAGGTTAAGAAGCCCATTTAATCAATTGTTTATTAATATTTATAGCTTGAATGTGATTTATTGAAATGATTTCAATTTGATTCTATGATTATAAATCAATTTGTTTACCACTTTTAGCAGATATTGTTGTGTTAGGAATATTTACATGATCTTTGTCTCTATAT
The DNA here is from genome assembly GCA_000966675.3 of Picea glauca. Lineage (NCBI taxonomy): Eukaryota > Viridiplantae > Streptophyta > Pinopsida > Pinales > Pinaceae > Picea > Picea glauca. The sequence goes on from JZKD02S1618341.1 coordinate 119,895, forward strand.
TTAAAATATAAGTATTTGTTAGCAACCTTTTATTAAATAGTAATAGCCTAGAGAACCAAGAACCAAGGTGCATTAATTTCATTAAAAATATAAAGATATTGGTAATAACAACATAATTTTAAGTAGATTGAGAAACAAAGAAAAAATAAATGAAAAGAGAGTTGTATTTTACTCGACATTATTTCTTACATACATGATATTTTCATTGCATCTTCTAAGAGTAGTTGTAGTTGTTGACATACACAAAATTGTAAAAACTCTTTAACTATTCGTGATGTGTGATGTGGAGCTACCTATGAAAATGAGACTTTGTGGGGGGCAAGTTATTTCCTATAACACTCCTAATTTCTTATATGAACATCAAAACATTTTATTTACTTTCAATTGAATTCCGTGTAATTCAAATTTTGAATAGGGAAGAGCTTTAATGAAAACATTTGTTTGCATATTTTTAAAGACTTGAATTCGTATAAATAAAAATGATGTTATTGATGACTCTAGATTCAATGAGGACTTTATTTTCAGCTCTATTGTCAACACTATTGCGAACTCTATTTGGATGTAATAGTGTCATAAATAACCTAGGGATAAGTAACCTAGATCTAGCACCTATTTATTATTTGGATACTAAGGGTACCAAAAACACTTATGTGTATTATTATGTATTATTTGGATACCAAGGGTATCCAAAAACACTTGTGTACTTGTGATGTTTTCATGTTTTTTTATTATCCAAAATCACTTGTGTATTTTTTTTTTTGATGTTTTCATTTTGTTTTTATCCAAAATCACTTGTGTAATTAATTTTCTTTCATGTTTTTCTACTTGCTTTTAGGCTATTGGCTCATATTTTCAACACTAAGAAACTATGAATTGCAAGGTTATAGTATGCATGGATAAATGAACATTGTAGGGATACTTAGTTAAATTATAGATAATCTAATGAGACATATGCCAACAATAAGAGTGTAATGTTGATTATATGTTACATAGAATACATGCAAATAAAAGAGATTAGAGATGCTTTATAAGTTGCAATCCAACAAATGATTGTAAGGGAAAGAGTATTGACATAGTTTTTGGGAATCATCAACTAAACTCGAACTCAAGTGCATGAGACACATGTATATATGTCAAGACACCAAGTTAGTTACAAAAGACCAATAATGGTCATAAAATTCATTGTTCAACTTCTAAGGCAGACAAATCAACCAAGTTGACTAGTCAACTATTGAAGGTTTATGTAGATAGTCAAAATACCAGTTCACTTCAAATATCAAACATTAATGGTTACTAGGGGAATAACCTAGCTCTAGCACCTATAAAAGGTGGTTATCACCACAATTGTTGTCACTGAAGTGTAATGTTATTTATTTATTATTTGGATACCAAGGGTACCAAAAACCACTTTTGTGTACTATACATTGTTTAGATGCCAAGGGTATCCAAAAACTCTTATGTGTACTTTTCTTTGATGTTTTGATGTTTTTCTAATTTCTCTTGGGATATTGGCCCATATCTTCAACATTGAGAAACTATAAATTGCAATGTTATAATATGCATGGGTAAACGAACATTGTAGGCATACTTCGTCAAACAATAGACAACCTAATGAGAAATATGAAAACAATAAGAGTGTAATGTTAATTAGATGTTACATATAATACGTGCTTATAAAAGAGACCAAAGATGTTAGGTAAGTTGCAATCCAACAAATGATTGTAAGGGAAAGAGTATTGACATAGTTTTTGGGCATCATCAACTAAACACAAGTGCCTCAGACACATGTATACATGTCAAGATGCTAAGTTAGTTACAAAAGACCTATAATGGTCATCAAATGTTTGTTTAACTTCTAAGGCGGATAAATCAATCAAGTTGACTAGTCAACTCTGAAGGTTTATGCAAATAGTCAAAAGGTGGGTTAACTTCAAATATCAAACATGAATAATTATTGGGGGAATAATTGGTTGGTCAAGCGAGGGTGGTGATATTCCACCCAAGATGTGACATGTTTAGTCTAGTTAAAAAAATAGAGCATCATGACTGCTTAATGTCTCAATTCCACCCAAGATGTGACATGTTTAGACTCATGAAAGAGTGAGGCCATCATGGCTATTTTAGTGGCACTAGTCCTCATGTTTTCCATAAAATCATAAACAATGTCCCATTTGATGGTGCTAGGTGCTCAAAACTCATAAAGTTTAAATGAAGCATCCTTGATATTTTCCTTTTAAATGCTCACCGACAAATCAGAGGTTGACGTTGACCATGGTTAATCAGGTAGCCCATCGAAATTATGAATTTCAAATTCAATGTCTATCCTTGGGTTGAATCATTTACAAAACCTTCAAAGATAATATATAAATATTTCTTTCATCATCTATGATAATTTGAGCCACTTATCCTTAAATTTGGTATATTTGGCTTCCATCACCTATAAAAAGTTGATTTGGAAGTTGTGAGAGGAGAACTTCTCTATCAAAATAGGAACAACCTGTTATTAGGAGTATATATATATATATATATTATGGTGTCTTATTATGGTGTTGTTTGATGATTAAGTTTTTTGATTGGTTGGTCTTTCACTTGAGATACTCTTTATCAAAGTGACCACAACTCTTATGGTATCGACATTTTTTATGTAGTCCTTTACTCTCATGGTTGTTTTGAGCTTTGCTTTGTCTATGCTTATTTTTGTTCTTCTAAAATTATTTTGGATATTTAGAGTAGAAGTGGAATACAGAAAATAAGAAACACCAAAATTCTTTTGGGCTTGTTATTATTGCAATTATTGAGTACCATATTTTTTTATATTGGATTCATCCTTGAAAGAAAATTCCTAGTAATCAATCACCAACATTTCCAATAAAAACCATTTTAGATTTTTGAATGCATATACTAAAAAAGAGTACTCTTTATACACCCTCAACAATGCAATTAACATAATGTTAAACTCTCTTTACAACTAATCACATGGGTCTCTGTGAACAACTTCATATTGAGACTTTGTATTCCTTGGTATCAAATTATTAAACATGTTTCCATCCTAACATGGATCCTTCACCATCGATTACCTTTCCCATTGCATGGTCTACTTAGCTCTTCATCTTTATTTTATGATGAATAATATAGCATTTTGAGATGTTTTTAACTTTGCAATGATCATGAAAATAATTTTTTTTTTCTTCGGAATTTGAAAAGTAAGGTTGATAATTAATAAATCATGGATACCTAACAAATACATAGTTACTATTTGAGCTTAGCATACAATCAAATTTACTATTAGGAAAGAATAATTAGGTCCATGAAAGTGGGGTAGTGTTATAGTCTCACCTATAGTTGAATTCCTAAAAAACATGGTTGGTGCACTCCCTTACGAGAGTTGTTAAATGAGGTTGATTTTTCATGGTCATTAAATCAATTAGGTGATCACACGCCAAAAGTGTGTAAAGAATGTCCTGCCTTTTGATAGGTAGTGATACTCAACATTTAATAGAGTAAAAGGAAGTTTCTCAAGACTAAAATCAAATTTACCTAACTCCATCAATAATTGTTTGTCAGGTTGATGAAAGTGGGTAGGTAATATATCCCTTAGCATGGTTCAAGTCCTACCAAGTGACATGATAGTTCTTGTGGATGCATGGTAGTGTCATATGCAATCTCTATTAGATCAGGTCTTCATCATCATATGCACCACATTCTCCTATCAATACTAAAGATGCTCCTTATCAACAAAGTCTGTGATTTTGGTGCAACTAGGGATTTTTTTCTTCTAGAAATAATCAATTTGTAGAAGTCCATATGAAGGAACAACCATCCACTAGAATACATGGGTACATAACCACTGTAACTGCAAGTCTAGTGGGATATCATTAAGGTACATGGATCATTCAACTTCTTGATGAACTCCCCCTGGATGTGTAGCCAATTCCATCAACATTATAAGAGCTAACAAATGCAACAAATGAACCCACTCTCGATTGACACTTGTCCCTTGAATCTTATATTGTTTTGAGACACAAAATAACTTGTATACAAGTTTTTGGTCCCATAACATCACCTTGAGTTGACAACCAACATATGGTCGATTCATAGAGAATTTAACCGACACATGAACCACTCCTCCAAGGGTTAAACAAATCCTTATACAGGTGAACAAACTACCCCTTTAGGGAAATACAATAAGTGGTCATTTCAGGAACTCAACTCAACTATGTCATATGGATGCGCATTAGCTGCCCTCGTGCTCAAGAAAGATCAAATGTCAAGTTTGACTTATGAAACCAAGCATGAGGATGCACATCCAAATGTTCTATTTAAGTTGCACCCACCTATTTATCATAGAGACCAAACCTTCCATCTTGGATGCATTACAATTAGGGCCATCTAGTTCTTGTCTTGGACACACCAAGACTAATCCTCCATTATTCTTAGACACACCAAACAAGCTATCAACTCAGGCACACCAAAGAATTTATTAGTTCAGACACACCAAGAAAGCTATCCATTTCATCTAGGGCACACCCAACAAGCTATCAACTTAGACACACCAATCAAGCTATCCATTTAAGCTTGAACACACAAAGAAAGCTATCCATTTTAGCTCATACATCAAACCATCCAATGATTTGCTCAGACACACTAAGAAATCCATCAACTTGGACACACCAAGTGATTCTCATACCACTGGTATCACAACTAGTGAATATCTTGATACTTCCATTCAACATGACACACAAATCAACATATCTATGCATCATGCTCCATTTACCAATCTTTTATAGACATAGGAGAAAAACAATGGACACCATATTTGTGTAGATCCGAGCCTTTTTTGAAACACATAGAAGCTCAATATCTGGAAACAACACCACTGCAAATTTGATTACACTATATCGTAGCACCATATCCTCCATAACCTACTACCTCAAGGACTATCCTCATCCCTACACTATGAAATACTAGTCGGTAAATACTCCATGCAAGAGATGTCAATGCTTTTCACAATGACACATGATCAAAACACACACCATATATGACCATTATTCTTAATGTAATGATACACTACCTACAAAGAAGAAATCAATGTCACATTTTCCCTAGAAAAGGTCCCCATAGGCTCATTCTTGCTTTCTTAAAGTGTAGCTCTATGGTGTTTCCAAATAGTACTTTTCCATGAAGGTTTTTCCCTCTTAATGTTAGACAACTGAGAGGGGGGGGGAGGGTGAATCAGTTGTTACTGTGCTTAAACAATTATTCCCATTTTAAACTCTTTATAGAACACACAATGGTGATCGCAATAATGCAAGCAAGTAAGCAATAAAATATTCAACATCAATCACACACATGAAATATACAGAGACAAATATTTCCTGAGGAAACCCATAAAGGAAAAAAACTCATCTTCTTGATATGATAAGTAATCTTTACTTTCTGTACATTATCATTCTTAGGAGAACCAACTCCCTTTGAGGCTACCACCTCTATTTTATAAGAAACAACTTGCTGAGAGAACCAACTCTCTGGTTTCTCTAGCACCCACTAGAAGGAAGCACCAACTCCCTAGTTTCTCTATCACCCACTACAAGGAAGCACCAACTCCCTGAGTGTTCCAACACCAACTAGATGGAAGCACCAACTTCCAGTTACACAGGAACCAACCTGTATAACATAGAACAATAGTTCTCCCTTGCACCACCCCGCCACCCTGGTTTTTCTGGTTGCAACCAGATGGAAGCTAGAACTCCCTGTGTTCAAGCACCCACTTGAAACTCAGAGGACAAAAGTCCTCCCTAGCACCTCCCTACCACCTTGAAATATAAATCTTTGCTTCTCATAAATTTATCACAATGCTACAGTATTTTATCAATGGCTTACCAGTCTCATCATTGTTCTGCTACACTGCTTTGCTCTGCCTGCATCAATGTCTTCCTGCTCGCATCTTCTTGAGATTTATGATCTTCTGCTCTGTCTTTGTATGCACACCTCGACTTTCTCTTCCTCTCTCATACATGCATTTTTGTTCCTTGCTTCTTCTCCACTTTATGCTCTATGTCTTATTTCCATTCTATGTGCTACACCTCTTCTGTGCGTTTCAACTCCTTCACACAACATGCTTCTACCCACATAAATCACACTCAACAAAAACAACCATCTCTTCTCTATTTTGCATATATTTATCATGCCTAGTCCTCTGCCAGATCATTCATGCAACTCATCGTCTTCTTTGGCGGTTATACTGAGTCTGTTCATCATCAGTGGATTATCCTGAGATTCTTTGCCTTCTTGGGCAGTGTGACACTTTGTCTTCTTTGTCACAATGGAGCTTATCCTCTCTATTGTAGTTAAATACTTTGACACTTTCCATATGTCAATTGTCTCTATGATAAATATTCATTCCACTGGCAGTTACCTCGAGACTCTTCAGATGCTCCAACGATCACCCTACAGCTCCTCGAGTTCTCTGTCCGATACAATCACTCCATTCTGGCAGTTACAACCAGTCAATTATGGCTTCTTTGGCTTCTAATCCCCTTCCTTCACGTGACCTCTGGAGGTGACCATAAGCATATTCTAAAGGCACTTCCCGAGCTTTGTTTAGTGAGTGCTATCTCCTTTTCACGATATGACCTTAGGCTATGAACTTCACGTGACCACACGATTGTAGGCACGTCCATAGGCGATTTGAGGACAAACTGCTTTTCGCCCCACAATTCACTACGAGCCTCCATGCATCCTTTCTCCAAAATTGTGGTTCCGATTGTGGCCCACTCATGAAAAATTAAGGCTCAAGCATGTTCTGGCCCCGCAATGCGATGGGACCGTCGATCTCACGATCTTGACAGTGTTGGACACACCTACCACACTTAGAGGGGGGGTGAATGAGTGTGGGGATCTTTTTCCCGAAACTTCCCTCTTACACAAAACTCATTAGTTAGCATTCAACATTTTACTCATTACTCATTGCTGTCATTTATAACTAGTTAGATGTGAACACATATAAAAAACATATATCAACAATATATCATCAACAAGTCATCACCACAAGGAACACAAAGAACACAAGATGTATGTACAATTTTATTTTTATTACAGACTACAATCCTTGTGGTTTTTTTTAGCAACAACTGAATAGAGTACAACTCTATAAGAGCACCAGCTCTATCATGCAAGACTCAAATTACATACTCAGCACCAACTGATATGAGGAAACAATCCTCAACATATATCAATCTGCAATATGTACGCGACCTGTCAGTAGTGCAGCCCGCGTGTGTACGTGCACTGGCTCACTACAACCCTCGTATGTACGTGGCTAGTGTATAATTCAAAATGAGTGTGCTTATGAGAAACTAGGTTTTATCCTTCAAGATCAACTCAGATCTTCTGCAACCAATTCATCATTCTCTTCTCTCTCTCACTATCCAAACTGACCACCAACCAGTCACAATACATCCAAGTTATCCAATAGTTTATTCATGCTCCACAACCAATCAATATGTATGCTACTCAATCATGCATAAGAAATCATCATGCTATATTCATTATATTAGTACTGAATCATATGAGTGTTGGTCACTCCATCAACCAACATAAACCACATCACAACGAACATACCAGGAATGCCCTAATCATCCACAACACAACAAGAAATAATATCCATCAAGACAATAATGTAACCATACCAGTGTCTCAGTGACAGATATGAGCCCATAGAATGAAGATATGGAACCTGCCACAATCTTCAACAACCAATCATCAACTCAAACACAAATCTCCATGATTTTATCCATTGTACATGCCCTGTCCTCATACAGTCCGCGTATGTACGCGCTCAGGCCCATTACAACCCACGTACACCTCAGAAACTAGGGTTTCTAAAGCTCCGAGACTTTTTCCGTCAATATATTTGATATTGCCGAAACTTTGATGCATCCATGAGATCCTCCTCACACTCTCTTTCTCAGAATATATCTTCAATCATGCTCAAGAGATCCACACCAAAATTCTCTCACAAGAAGCTCTCACAAGAATCTCTCCATCAATACTCCAAAATATATTTTCACAAGAAGCTCTCCATTGATCCACAAAAGGGATGTTTTGCAAGAGACCATTGCTATCTTATTTATACTTTCATCCTCTAGGTCACTTAACCCATTTTTAGGTCACTTAACCCATTTCTAGGTTACTTAACCTATTTTCCTTATTTTAGGGTTAACCACTTTCCATAAATAGAAAGTTCTCCAATATTTATCATTTAAATATTCCTTCTTGATTTTTTCACTTCACTTTATCATTTAAATAATCTTTCTTGATTTTGTCACTCTACTTTATCATTTAAATAATGATTTTTTCTTTTAGGTCACTTTGACTTCTTAGACCTTGGGGGCTTCAAGCCTTCATGTGGGGGTCCTTCATCTTCGTAAGGCCATAAATCTCAAACCGTGAGGAGTTATGTGACATTCCACATACCACCGGAAATGGTATGAAAAGAACTATCCATCTAGGATAGTTTCACCAACAAATTCATTGATCTTTATCTCATTATTCCACATACAAGCATGGGTTCTCTCAACCACAAAGTGTCTTCCCGTGAGGGATTTCACCATAAGGGGATCACTTTGGATTTCATCCATTTGTACTTCTTATTAATCATGACAAGACAATAATGAGTCATCAAACTATGCATAATATATCAAAGAATCCATCTTCATCATGTATCAATGACAACT